>JBBPMK010000283.1:7792-28473 GCA_038090295.1 Boletus semigastroideus
GGGAGGTTTGAGCAGGCGGAACAAGGGTGATCAACAAACATTTCCAGGACCCCCCCCCCCCCCCCCCTCGCTTTTCTTGGGTGCGTTTTCACGATCGTTGATTAGATGTACATGGTGGCTGCCCATGTCATCGAAACGTACGCGGGTCAGTTGTACACGTCGTTTGTGCGCGAACGCATCTTTGTGCCGTTGAGCATGACCTCGTCGACGTTTTCGCCGGCCGAGGCCGAGGCGACTGGCAAGTATACACAGGGGTGGACAAAGGATGGACGTAGGGTGCCCGAGTGTTTCAGTGAGGAGACGGTTTTCGCGATGGCGGGTGCGGGCGGCGTCATATCGAACGCGATCGACATGGTCAGTCTCTTTATCGCGCTTTCGATCGGATGCGCTCAGATGCATATGTACGTGTGCCGTGATCAGGCTAAATGGATTACAACGTGGATCAACAAGGGTGTCCACGACGACCACATCGTGTTTCCGGCACATGTATACCAGAACGTATCGTATTCGTATTCTGTCTCTACGGACCACACGACGGACGCGGAACCTGCCATCGTGGGGTATGGCATGGGGTGGTTCCGCACGTCGTATCGCGGACACGACGTGCGTGGTGGATGTCTCTTCTCCTGCTGTGAGATGGCTCAACGGTAATATCAGCTCGTCCATCACGCAGGCGCGCTGCCCGGGCTATCTACGCTTGTCGCCTTCCTGCCGAGCGACGAGATCGGCGTTACGCTGTTCGCGAACGGTGATACGAAAGCGGGTCCGTTGACGCTGATCTTGCAACGCATCCTCGACTCGGCGTTCCACCTGGATAGTTCTCTGCCTCCTGCGAGGTTGGTGGTCCTCTTTGAGCCCTGTGTTCGACTGACGCATCGCACGGGTCCATTCTCTAGTGCTCCCTCGAGCAACGTCAGCCAGACCACCGACTCGGATGCACAGAACGGGTCGTGGTCGTTGTCCTTGGACATGTTTGCAGGGACGTATTCTAATCCTGGTTATGGATCTTTTATGCTCTGTGGCCCGTCGAGCACGTCGTCGTATTGCACGCAAGTCCAGTCCGACTTTGCCATCATCGACAACGCACGACGTGGGGGCAGCGCAAGTGTTGTGGAGGTGGAGGCGGAGGGGGAGGAAGATCTCTTGGCCGCATGGCCCCGCGTGTGGTCCTCGCACGTCCGCATGCGGCGCCGTCACGCCGATCGGGATGGCGTGTTTGATCTGTACTGGACGTCGTTGTATCCCAAGGGGTACGGGCGGGACACGACGCCGTTCGAGACGCAAGAGATCGGGACGGACTTGGCAGGGGTGGTCGAGTTTGTGGTCGACGCGGAGGCGGGCCGGGTGGTCGGGTTTGGGGTGAGTGGGATGGTGGGGGTGGTGACGGAGCGGGGGCGGGTGTATGAGGGGGTGCGTGATCGGGCGGAGGTGTGGTTTGATAGGGTTTGATTTTGGGATGGGGTTCAGCTCGGATCGTGAGCGTCGTGTGATGGAAATGCGTTTGTGTTATTATTCGCTGTGAACAGGCGTTGTACTTCTTGACCGTCATGGAGACTCGTGATCTGGTCCTCTAGGCTGTGGTGCATTTAGCTACAGATGGGGCATTGCACGGAATAGGGTGATACCGCGGTGTCTGATAGTTGGAGAGGGGGAAAGTCAAAGATCTCGATCGACATTTTTTATACATCGCACGCTAACCGAGAGAAGGTAGCGTCAGCATCTAGACTATGAGATGACAGCTGACAGCAAGCATCAGTCCGGGTCACGTCGAGATAGTAGCATTGTTATTGCTCTCGGAACTTGTAGCAAGGATTAGAGTACATGGTACATGGTATTAGCCTGAGCAGCGGCAGCGGAGACAACTGGGACCCGGGACAGGGACACTGAGGAGCCTGAGGTAACGTGACAGGCCCGTCACAATTGAGGTCACACTTTACCCCAGCCTCGTGCACTCGGACCTCAAGGCCTTACAAACCATTACCTCGCAGTGATGCTCTCGCATTAAGTAACAACCTACAAGCTGCGTACACCGCATCCGCATCTGCCGAGTGATCCTCGAGTTCTCGCTCAGGATCCTATGTCAGGATATCTTTTCCTGTTCGCCAACCAGACAGCATCTCATGGCTACTTTGACCCGAAAGTACTACGCCGCATGTTCGTCATCAAATATTGAATATTTCCAGCCCGCAGTAATCCTGACTACCTCGGTGACACTCGTGTCTTTTTCCTGGGCTAAACATCACGCGGATTGGCGGTCTGATTACCATCTGTGACATACTCCGTTTTGAGTCTCCAACGTGCTTGTGGTCGCTGTCGGGCTGGTAGCATGGCCGTTCATATCCTATGCCTACCCCAACATAATCTCTCAGCTGCCCTTGGTTGGCAGCACATCCGACCAGCATGGATCATTGATCTCGAATATCATCATACCGCAGCTATCGACGTTCATCGAATATACGATGGCGCTCGAAAACATCACTGGGCTCTCTGTTTCCGTCGTCCCGAAACAGGGCGAACCCGAGTTGCACGCGTGGGGACACCGCACCGAGGATGGCGATAAAGTGACGCCAGACGTGTGTACTCGTCTCCGCATTCATGGGCTTCTGCTGAGTGCCTCTCTAGACCCTGTTCTACATGGGCTCGGTGTCCAAAGCGTTTTGTGCGACTGCGCTGGGACTCCTTATGGACGACTTTGCAGAGGGACGCAACGTGACTGCACTGCCGCCTGGGATGAAGGAATTAACGTAGCACTCGCGATTGAAGGACGTGTTGCCAGACGAGTGGGCGCTCGTGGACGCGTGAGCGTCGGAGAAGGCGAATTTGAAGGATATCTTGTCGCACGTGTCTGGGTTGCCACGGTGAGTGCTATGTTGAGTTGGTACGCGTTTGTCGTCACTTGCAGCACATTAACATTTTGTGTCGCGTGTGTTTAGGCACGATAATTCGTACGCGCCTGTGGACACGCCGCTGGACATGATCACGCGGCTGAGATTCCTCAGGCCGGCGTTTGAGCTCAGAGAACAGTGGTCGTACAACAACATCGTGTGTATCTCCTCTTGTGTGTTTGGACGACTGTTGATCTGGCCGATCGAGTAGATGTATGTGGTTGCTGCGCACGTTATCGAGACGTACGCCGGTCAATCGTACACCTCATTTGGGAATGACACCGTCGATGTTTTCGCCGACAGCAGCCAAGGCGACTGGCAAGTTTACACAAGGATGGACAAAAAATGGTCGTAGGCTTCCCGAGTGGTTCGGCGAAGAGACAACTGCCACGCTGGCGGGTGCAGGTGGGGTCATCTCGAACGCGATTGACGTGGTGAGTCTCTTTATAACATTTTTCGAGAGTATAATAATTCAGGTGTGCATGAGTAGACCAAGTGGATCTCGACGTGGATCAATGAAGGTGTTTACGATGGTCGAGCTGTTATTCCGGCACATGTATACCGGAACGTGTCTTATGCTTACTCTGTTGCTGCTGGCCACCCGCAGGTAGATTTGGAACATTCGATTGTTGGATGTGGCATGGGTTGGGTCCGTTACTCTTATCGCGGACATGATGTAGGTGTTGGCTATCTTGGTTTCTGTTGTTCGATGGCTAAGGGTAAACCAGACTGTCTGGCACGATGGCGGTCTTCCTGGGTTTAGTACACTCGTTTCATTCCTTCCGACCGACGGAGTTGGTGTCACTCTGTTCGCGAATGGCGACGAGCAAATGACACCACTGACGTTGATTTCAAATCTCATCCTTGATTCGGTACTGCATCTAGAGAGATCTCTGAGTCCTACAAGGTTTGTGCCAGTCCCGCGTCACGACCTAGTTTTCCCTCGGGAAATGTTCGCTCAGCCCCAGCCTGATGCTCAGAGCGGGACATTGTCGTTGTCACTGGACATATTCGCGGGGATGTATTCCAATCCTGGCTATGGATCTTTTACGCTCTGTAGCCCATCGAGCACGTTGTCGTATTGTGCCCAGGTCCAGTCCGACTTTGCGATCGTCGACCATGCACGGGGCAGCCCGATAGATGCTCATGAAGGCGAGGATCTCCTCGCAGCATGGTCCCGCCTGTGGTCCTCGCACGTCCGCATGCGGCGCCTGCTTGGTGGGCTGTCGGTGGCTCGCATTCTCCTGACTTAGGCACATCATGTAAGGTTCCTCATCGCCGCCATCCCCATGCAGCGCATTCAAGGCACCAGGTCAATTTCCGACCTCCATTGCCTCTCATGTCAACAACCCACGGCCCAAATGACCCTCGAGTTCATGCTCGGGAGTCGGGATCCTATGTAGGGATGCCTTGCCTGATTTCCGAAAAGGCAAGAAGACGGGCCCGGGGCCACTTTGGCGTCGAGGCAAGCCATTTCCCTGAAAAGTGCTACGCCGCATGTTCGTCATCCGAGTCGGTGAGGCTTTCCAACTTGGTATTTCGATCTTGCCCTGACAGTGTCCAATTATGTTCAGTTTTCGGTCATCTCCTGTGCCTCGCTAGTACTTGTAGCATTACGCAGATCGACAGTCTGGGTGGTCCGTTTTGAGTATGGCACATGGAAGGCTTCGTGTATTACTCTCTGTGGGGACAACCTTTTGTTTGGGCTCGTACGGTGACTGACGTGCTGCGGTGCGTTTACAGCGCCAAAGCATCATGCTCTCGCTTCCCATCGTCCTCTGTGGGCTCGTTCATCTCGTCACGGAGGTAAATCGACATGTCCCACGTGTATACGACCCTGTTCTGACGCCGTGTCAAACGGGTACTTATTCGTGACATATCTTGTGTGTGCATTTTTCGCGATCATGTGCTATCACACCTGCGATGTTACCCCTTGCATTGCCATTGCCATTTGTTTCCCAACATCTTTAGGATAAATACCATGTGCAATCTGGATCGCGAGCGCTGCGCAATCGACCATCATGCTCGCCGTCGCTGTCGGGCTGGTAACCTGGCCGTTCATGTCCTACGCTTACCCCAGCCTATTCTTTCAGCTGCCCCTAATTAGCAGCACGTTCGACCAACATGCGTCATCAAACTCAAATATCATCACACCGCAGCTCTCAAAGTTCATCGAGGACACGTTGAAGCTCGAAAAACATCACTGGACTCTCTGTCGCCGTCGTCCCGAAACATGGTGAACCCGAGTTGCACACGTGGGGATACCGCACCGAGGATGGAGACAGAGTGACACCAGACGTACCCAATGGTCGGGCCGTTATTCCGGCACATGTATACCGGAACGTAACTCATGCTCACTCTGTTGCTGTTGGCCACCTGTCGGATTCGAAACACTCGATTATTGGATATGCCATGGGCTGGGGCCGTTACTCTTATCGCGGACATGATGTGGGTGTTGGATATCTTGGTTTCTCGTAATCGATGGCTAAGGGTGAATCAGATTTTCTGGCACAATGGCGGTATTCCTAGGGCTAATACACGCTTTTCATTCCTTCCGGCTGACGGAGTCGGTGTCACTCTGTTCGCGAATGGCGACGAGCAATTTGAACCACTAAGGTTGATCTCAAATCGGATCCTTGAATCGGCATTGCATCTAGAGAGATCTCTGACTCCTACGAGGTTAGTGTTTACGCCTGTCTTCGGGCTCTCGACCTCAAGTGGCGCGCGGGACGGTGTAGTTCTCCCTTGCGCAACGTGACCGAGCCGGATGTTGAAAACAGAACATTTTCGTCGTCCCTGGACATGTTTATAGGGAAGTATTCGGATCCTGGCTATGGAACGTCCACTCTCTGCAGTCCATCGAACAAATCGTCGTATTGTGCCAAGGTCCAGTCTGACTTTGCGACCGTTGACAACGCACAACGTGGCAGCAGCCCGACCGCTGTTCATCTGGGCAAGGACCTCCTTGCAGCATGGCTCCGCGTGGCTGGGTCGCACGTCCGCATGCGACGCCGACAGGATTTGGTCTTTGATCTCTTCTTCACGTCGTTGTTTCCCAATGGATATGGGCGGAACACGACGCCCTTTGAAGCAAGGGAAGTCGGAGATAGGAAGATCGGGGACGGGGTGGTCGAGTTTGTTATCGAAGAGGGTAGAGTGGTCGGGTTTGGGTTGACTGGGATGGCGGAGATGGTAACGGAGCGGGAGCGGACGTACGAGGGCGTGCGAGATCGGGCGGAGGTGTGGTTTGATAGGGTTTGATTTGGGGGTCAGCCCTGAGCGCCATGTCCGTCTTTTTTTTTTTTTGGCGTTTATCAATTGGAATCAGAGTTTTTCACTTTTGGTGCTAGATCAAAACCAAACAAGGAGCACAATTGGTGCCCGTCCTAATCCGATCTCAGCCTCAGGCCTGCGCGCGCCGACTACGGCATCCTAACTTCCGAGTCGTCTTATAGCCACAACAATTCGGGTTGTTTTTCCAAGTCACAACCCCCAATTTGGGGCCTTTTTTCGGGTCTATCGAGAACAATACTAGTCAGAATTGAGCGCAGGCACCAGAGAAGGGTATGTCACATTCGGAATTTTACAAAAGTCTTAGTATCTTGTCTTACCCGAACTAATGCCACTCGTCGTGTGGGCCGGATGTTATCAATATTGCCACCTGATCTAATCTCACAGCCGTGATACATTGCTGTTGATATCTGTTTCCAAACATCTTTAGGATAAATACCATGCACAATCTGGCGTGCGAGCGCTGCGCAATCGACCATCATGGTCTCCAACTTGCTTGCAGTCGCTGTTGGGCTGATCGCCTGGCCATTCATATCCTACACGTACCCCAACTTGATCTCCCAGCTCCCCTTTCGAGGGGGCTCTTTCGATTGGACATGGCATGCATCTTCAGACTCGAACGTGATCACGCCACAGCTGGCGGCGTTTATCGAAGAGACGCTGGCACTCGAAAACATTACCGGGCTCTCCCTCGCTATCGTCCCGAGACAGGGCGAACCTGAGTTCCACGCATGGGGATACCGTACCGAGGATGGGGACAAAATGACGCCAGACGTACGTGCTCGTCCCTGTGCGCCTGGGTTTTTGATGATCGCCTCTCTCCAGACCCTGTTCCGCATGGCCTCGGTGTCCAAGGCGTTCTGTGCGACCGCGCTGGGCCTCCTGATGGACGACTTTGCAGAAGGACGCAACGTCACTGCGCTGCCGGTTGGGATGAAGGAATTGACGTGGCATTCGCGGATGAAGGACCTGTTGCCAGGCGAGTGGGCGCTCATGGATCCATGGGCGTCGGAGAGAGCCAATTTGAAGGACATCTTGTCGCATATGACTGGCTTGCCACGGTGAGAGTGCTTTGAGCTGGTATGCATTTGTCGTTCCTTGACATTCTGTGTTGCGCGTGTGTTTAGGCACGAGGCTTCGTACGGGCCTTTGGACACGCCGTTGGACATGATCCTTCGGTTGAAACATCTCAGGCCGGCGTTCGAGCTGAGAGAGCAATGGTCGTACAACAATGTTGCAAGTGTTCCTCCTCGCTTTTCTTGGGTGTGTTCACGATGGTTGGTTTGGGCTTGCTTAGATGTACATGGTGGCCACCCATGTCGTCGAGACGTACGCGGGTCAGTCGTACACGTCGTTTGTGCGCGCACGCATCTTCGTGCCGTTGGGCATGACCTCGTCAACGTTTTCGCCGACAGCAGCCAAGGCGACTGGCAAGTTTACACAAGCTTGGATGAAGAATGGCCGTAGGCTTCCCGAGTGGTTCGGTGAAGAGATATCTGCCGCGATGGCAGGTCCGGGAGGGGTGATCTCGAACGCAATTGACATGGTGAGTCTCTTTATAATACGTTTTGAGGGTATAGTCATTCAGGTATGCGTGAGTAGGCCAAATGGATCTCGACGTGGATCAATGATGGTATTCACGATGGTCAAGTCGTTATTCCAGCACATGTACACCGGAACGTGTCGTTTGCTCACTCTATTACTATCGGCCACCCGATAGATTCGGAAAACTCGATTGATGGCTATGGCATGGGCTGGGGCCGTCACTCTTATCGTGGACATGACGTGAGTGTTGGCTATCTTGGTCTCTCGTGTTCGATGGCTAAGGGTGAATCAGGTCGTTTGGCACAACGGCGGTATTCCTGGGGTCAATACACTCGTCTCATTCCTTCCGGCTGACGGAATCGGTATCACCTTGTTCGCGAATGGTAACGAGCAGATGGGACCACTGATATTGATTTCAAATCGGATCCTTGAATCGGCACTGCATCTAGAGAAATCTCTGACTCCTACGAGGTTTGCGTTCACGTCTGTTTCTGAGTCCTCGATAACTGACGCGCGGGATGGTGTAGTTTTCCCCCGCCCAACATGACCGAGCTGGAAGTTCACAACGGGACATTTTCGCAGTCTTTGGACATATTCGCAGGGACATATTCAAACCCTGGCTATGGGACGTTCACTCTCTGCAGTCCTTCGAGCGTGTCGTCATATTGTGCTCAGGTCCAGTCCGATTTTGCCATCGTCGACCGTGCACAACGTGGCGGCAGCCAGACTGCTGCTCATGAGGGCGACTCGGAGGATCTTCTCGCAGCGTGGCCCCGCGTGCTTGCGTCGCACGTCCGCATGCGACGCCGACAAGATTTGGTCTTCGATGTATTCCTCACGTCGTTGTTTCCCAATGGGTATGGACGGGACACGACGCCATTCGAAACGAGGGAAGTCGGCGATTTTGGGGACGGGGAGGTCGAGTTTGTGATCGAAGAGGGTACAGTCGTCGGGTTTGGGGTGACTGGGACGGTGGGGACGGTGACGGAGCGGGAGCGGAAGTACGAAGATGTGCGCGATTGGGCGGAGGTGTGGTTTGATAGGGATGACCTGGTACATGATGAGATCATCGGGTGTTGTGTTAATGTAGAACGCGGGATGTAGTAGTATTCACCTCTTGAGATCTCGGGGAATGCCGCCTGAGGAACTTGGACTGTTGCTTGGCACATTTTTACATTTACTTGGTCACGTACGTGTACTTCGACTCATTGGTGGTTAATTTAAACCAACCAAGACACACTGCAAGCAAGGTAACCGTCAAACTTAGCTTGAACGAGCGCCAAAGTAAGTTTCAATCATCTGATCTGATCTCACAGCGGTGATGCATTGCCATTGATACAAATATCTTTAGGATAAAATCCCATGCGCAATCTGGCGCCGTGCGAGCCCTGCGCAATCGACCATCATGGTCTTCAACGTGCTCACAGTCGCTGTCGGGCTGATCGCCTGGCCATTCATATCCTACGCCCACCCCAACCTATTCTCTCAGCTGCCCTTCATTGGTAGCACGTTCGACCAGCATGGACCATTGATCTCGAATATCATCACACCGCAACTATCGACGTTCATCGAAGATACGATGGCGCTCGAAAACATTACTGGGCTCTCTGTCGCCGTCGTCCCGAAACAGGGCGAACCCGAGTTGCACGCGTGGGGATACCGCACCGAAGATGGGAATAGAATGACACCAGACGTGCGTACTCGTTTCCACTCATGGATTTCTGCTGACTGCCTCTCCAGACCCTGTTCCACATGGCCTCGGTGTCCAAGGCATTCTGTGCGACCGCGTTAGGCCTCCTCATAGACGACTTTGCAGAGGGACACAACGTCACTGCGCTGCCGGCTGGGATGAAGGAGTTGACGTGGCACTCGCGATTGAAGGACCTGTTGCCAGACGAATGGTCGCTCATGGACGCATGGGCGTCTGAGAGGGCGAATCTGAGGGATATCTTGTCGCACGTGTCTGGACTGCCAGGGTGAGTGTTTATTTGAAGTGCGTGCGTATGTCGCCTGAGATGCTTTTTTTTTCATGGACTGTGTGCAGGCACGATGCTTCGTATGGGCCATCGGATACGCCGCTGGACATCATCAGGCGGTTGAAATACTTGAGACCGAACTTCGAGCTCAGAGAGCAATTCTCGTACAACAACATCGTAAGTACACGCCTGTGTAACCTCGTGTATGGACGCTCGATGATCTGGTTTAGATGTACGTGGCAGCTGCCTACGTTGTCGAGACGTACGCGGGCCAGTCGTACGCGTCGTTTGTGAAAAAACGCATTTTCATGCCGCTGGGCATGACGTCGTCGACGTTTTCGCCGGCTGAGGCTGAGGCCACTGGCAAATTCACACAAGGGTGGACTAAAGAGGGCCGCAGACTGCCCGAGTTTCTCAATGAAAAGAGCGCCGTGACAATTGCGGGCGCAGGCGGGGTCATATCGAATGCAATCGACATGGTCTGTCCCATTACTACTCCCTGGAAAGATATTCATTCGGACATGCGCACACAGGCCAAATGGATCTCGACGTGGGTCAATGAAGGCGTTTACGATGGTCGAGCCGTTATTCCGCTACATGTATACCAGAACGCGTCTTATGCGCGCTCTGTTGCTACTGGAAATCCGCCGGATTTGGAACACTCAATTGTTGGATACGGCATGGGTTGGATCCGTTACTCTTATCGCGGACATAACGTTGGTGGTATAGCTTGGGTTCTCGTGTTCGATGGCTAAGGATATATCAGGTGGTCTGGCACACGGGCGGTGTTCCTGGGCTTTCTACGCTCGTCTCTTTCCTGCCGAGCGACGAGATCGGTGTCACTCTGTTTGCAAACGGCGAACAGAAGCATGCATCATTGACACTGATTTTAAATCGCATCCTTGATTCGGCATCGCATCTAGAAAGATCTCTGAGTCCTACGAGGTTTGTACTTGCGCCTTTCTTTGAATCCTCGACCCAACTGACACGCCTCACGGCCTAGTCCTCCGTCAGGTAACGTCGGTCAACCCCAGCCTGATGCTCAGAACGGGACATTGTCATTGTCCCTGGACATGTTTGCGGGAACATATTTCAATCCTGGCTATGGATCTTTTACGCTCTGCAGCCCATCGAGCACGTCGTCGTACTGTGCACAGGTTCGATCTGACTTTGCCATCGTTGATGGTGGTGCACCACTTCAGGGGAGCCCGACCACCGTCGACGTGGATGTCCTCTTAGCAGCGTGGCCCCGCCTGTGGTCGTCCCACGTCCGCATGCGACGCCGGCAAGATACAGTATTTGAGATATTCTTCACATCGTTGTATCCCAACGGATATGGGCAGGATACGACGCCGTTTGAATCGAGGGAGATCGGGACTACGGAAGGAGTAGCCGAGTTTGTGGTAGAGGAGGGGAGGGTGGTGGGGTTTGGGATGAGTGGGATGGTGGTGGGAGGGTTCAATTTGCCAGAGCGAGCACGGACGTGCGAGAGCGTGCGTGATCGGGCTGGCGTGTGGTTTGATAGGGTTCGATAGGGGTGACCGACCGTTGTGAATGTAGAACACGGTGTAATACGATCGGTTCATTAAGAAAGGTGCTTGTGCGTTGGCTCGGATAGCGACGTCTGTACATACGTACGATAAATCCGCAATGGAGGCGGATGCGCGTTCCATTTCCTGCGCCGGAACTGGGAAACTGTGATCCTGACCACAATGGAGTCGAACATTCCGCCCCGTCATTCTATCCTTGGACTGGGTCGCTCCGGCTTTCCCGGAAGTCAACATGCGGTGCGATTGAGTTCCAAACACCGTTGACCGACGATGATAGTGGCAATAAAACCATCGTGGGAGAAGCAAGGCCAAGCTGACGTCGTACTCAATCTAGAAACGCCGATAAGGAGCGACTCATGCCGTGCGCGCGCCTGAAGCATGGTAGATGAGGCGTTGAGGTTTGATAATTGAATTCTGCTGCGGGGGAGGGAGGCGCATGTCTTGGCATGCATGATGCGACACCAATTCCTGTCACCGTGCCTGGTGGACGAATGGCCTCTTCTTCCCCCCTCGTGATCTGTGAATCACAAGCGAGGTGCACGAGGCAGCCGTGAGTTGCGGCGCATGACTACTCTGGTTCAGACAGCTATTAATAGCCACAGGCTCTTACAAGACGAAAGCTGATTAAGGCGGTTTATTCTGGAGCTTAGTCTCGTCAAACGTTACCGGTTTATTTATTGGAGCTTCATGCACTGACCCACTCACTTTCGTTATCTTATCGCGGCAGGGTAACAATCAGGCACAACGGATCTCCCATGCTGGTCAACACGAGGCACCGTTGTTTTTATTCCAGTCTCCCGCCACCAAGCACGAACGGGATGGAATGAAGCCCTCTACGAACGCCATTCCACACCAATCCACTGGGACCACGTTTTGAGAAGCAATGGAAGACCGCCGCACGGTCGCCGCGTGAAAAAGAAGGTGCAATGCTACGTGGTTGTTCGTTCCCCGCCTTCTCACCGTCCGGAAACACCGCGCATCGCATCGCTGCCATCACCGACGACCCCAAAGCGTGCGCTGTGCATCCATAAGGTTGAGTTTTGCATGTGAAGAAATGTCACCCTGATTTCCTTGATCCTGTTACTTATTCTCCTGGATTCTGCGACCCGGTGGTTTTTCCCTCCCTTGTTTCGCCTTTTGAACTTCCATCGACTGTTTTTTTTTGGTCCGAAAAAAATCCATACGCACATGGACTTTCGGTCGACGCTCCGTCTCACCACCCTGACGCTATTTCCGCTTCTTGCATGGATCCCACACGTTTGCGCACATGGTTATGTAGCTCAAGTCGCCATCGATGGCACGTCGTACTCTGGAAATGTACCCAACGCGGAACCAACGCCGTCCATCATTCGCCAAATCAACAACATCGCGCCCGTCAAGGGTGCTTCCAACCCTTATTTGAACTGCGGTCAGAACGCTGAAAAGGCCGCCCTCGTTGCCAATGCCAACCCTGGCAGTCAAGTTCAATTTTGGTGGTTGGACGGGGATGGGACGAAGGTGCGTGTTTTGCTTTTGTTTTTTATTGTCTTCCCACTTATTCTGTGCATGTCCGTATCATCATGTTGGGAATGCTGATCGTTTTTGCGTTGTATAGTGGCCTCATGATATCGGTCCTCTCATGACATACATGACGCCCTGCGTCAACACCACGTGCGACCAATACGACCCTACCAACGCCGAATGGTTCAAGATCGACGAGACGGGTGCGCAACCGGATAACACAACTTGGTATCAGCAGAACATCAGTACGTCTCTATCTTCGTGCAATCTGTTGACGCGTCCCATGCAAACGTTGGAACAGTGAACCGATATCCAGCCAACGTCACCCTCCCCTCCACTTTACAAAGCGGACAATACCTCATCCGCCACGAGATCATCGCACTCCATCTCGCCACCACGCTCGGCGGAGCCGAGTTTTACCCGTCCTGCACACAGGCAAGTACCCCGGTCGCTCCTCCCTTGCACCAATCAGATTCGCTCACACAAATGCATTTTGTGCTGCGCGGTCGCGTCCAGGTCAACGTCAGCGGCAGCCAAGTCGGCGTCGCGACGGCCGACGAAGAGGTCACGTTCCCCGGAGGCTATTCGGACACCGACCCCGGAATCGACGTGCCGACCGTGTTCGACACGCCGATTCAGTACACCTTTCCAGGGCCGCCCGTCGCCGTGTTTGTCGCGAGCACGTCCACCTCGGGCAATTCGAGCTCGGGCTCTGGATCGGGGACCGCGAGCGCGTCCTCGAGCGCGCCTTCGGTGACCCCGACGAGTAAGTCCTCGCCGAGCGGCGCGACGTGCACGTTGCGACAGCAGACCCTTGTGGTACAGAAGCGGAGGAGTCTCTATAGCGATTTGGCTGCTTGGATCCGGTCGATTGGACCCCAAAGTGCGAAATCTAGACGTTGACGCTCGAAGGGGGATGCAAAGACGGGGCAACGGCGATGGTCGCGGTCGCTATTTATGCGATGATACTATGTGGTCTGCAAGGGGACGTGGGGGCTCGTCTGCGTCATGCATGATTGTCTATGTCTGGCGGTGCAGGATTTTTAGCTCGGGTGGCGGCGATGTGAGGGCTGTGAGAAGGATGGGTTTTACTGGTAGTCTGATTTACATGTATATTAGGGTAGGTGCGTGTACAGTCGATTTATTTCCACCTAGAGAAGTCTGAATCAAATACATACGACCAGCGTAGCGCAAGCAGAACGAACTAGTATAACTAGGCATCAAGATGGATATACAGTATCCGTTGGTCGAGTGGTATGCGCACAGATTTCATGTCTTGTTAAGCGCCAGTGCCGCCCGTGTATGATCCAATCGACCGGATTCGTCTACCATGTGTTTATAAAACGTCGACGCAATCTTGCTCGTCTTGCCGTCGTCCACCGCCCACATCCTGCCGATCATAGAGCGAAACCCGATTTCTTGCAGCGATGTTGAAAAGCACCGATTTACTCAAGGATATAGACAGTCAAGCAGTCCAACCGGAACCTTTCCTTAGTGGACATCCTATCTTGCCTGAGGACATGGGTGTGTGAACCGTTGTGGCACACTTAGTTCAACTGTTTACCCTCCATCCTTAGACATCGCTGATCTGACCCAGGCACAGCTCTATGAAATGAACCAAGTATGTGCAGTCGTTTATTCACATCGGTTCATCCACGGACCGTCCTCTCCAGAGGCTTCTTGAGGAGAGCAAGGGCTCAGAACGTCCCCTGATCTCTCCCCCGGAAGCTACCTCTGTCCTGCGCGACGAATACTCTAATGCCCCAGATTGTCTGGCTCAAATAGATACCCTGATCAATCGAGGGTTCAGGCTTATAATCCGTGCAAAAGGTTGTTGCATCACCCACGACGCAATCAGACCATTGAACTCTTACTGTATGTTCCATTCGGCGATGGTGATTGTTTCTATCGAGGTGATTCTGCTCTATTATTACCATCTCATTTTTAATGCGTTTCAGCTCTTTAGCGTTGTCATTTGCATACCTGGATTGCCTTATGTCGTCCTCGACGCACAACGACCATCGGCTAACGGCGACCAGAAATCTGCTCGCGAAAGCTGGTTTCGACGACTGTGTTTATGGTCAACCGCTTGAAATACTCCAAAGCTTACTAGAACCCCCGAGCGCAAATCGTCCAGACATAAAGGCAGAACTCTGGCAAACTTTCACAGACCCAGCAAGTACGCCCGTGGTCGGGATATAGTAACCCCTCTCTCTCACTCGTTCCCCAGCCTCCGACTATATCGTGATGTACATGCGTCTGTTGACTTCTGCTCAGATGCGCGTCGACGGACAATTTACAGACTTTCTCTTCGATCCCGAGTCCCAAACGCAAGTTTCCGTCAACGATTTTTGCAGACGGTTTGTAGAGCCCCTTGGAAAAGAGGTAGGTAAGTACTTGTGACACGCGCGATCCAGAAATAGACTGGTTAAATTTGGTGGAAAAAAATAGATCATGTCCAGGTGGCTGCGCTCTCGCAAGCGTTGAACGTTCATGTCAAGGTTGCTTACCTGGACGGGCATGCTGCCGAAGGTCAGGTCAATTTTGTTGATTTCTCCGAGGACGCGTCCGAAGGTGGTGAACCATTAGTTCTACTTTACTGGTAAGCAATCGTCGGGCCGATCCAGATCAGAGTCGTTGATGATGCATTGGCTAGGCTGGTCACTATGATATCTTGTAGAAGAGCGCTTGAAAAGGTAATCGAAGCTTAGAATAAATTCGCGACCTATTCTATGTAGGATAACAATACCTGGTCTTTGGAAGTCGCATGGTACACGCGGAGTGATAGCAGAGGGAGTTGCACGTATTTAGGTAGATACATGCAATCAGGTATGAGGGATAAGCTACGCTGGAGGTGTGAGATGTCGGGTGAAGCGCGGAGCGCTTTCCGGCCCGAGGTGGAAACCGATATCTGCGTGTATGACGTGAGCTGCGAGGGCGGGTGAGACCGCCTCGCAGGGAGTCGTGGCAGTGCGGTTTGCGCGCTCAAGGCCCCAGGATGAGAGGAGCTGCGAGGTGCCGAGAAGGTTGCTTCGAGGTCGGGTGAGGTGAGGTGGGTGCAGCAGAAACGAAGAGGACGAGCGGGGTGAGGACGAGCGGCAGGTGGTGGCACGGGAAGAAAGTGTGCCAAACTGTTAATATTGCGACCCCCATAACGTCATGTCATCACCACCCGCGAGCGGATCAGCCGAAAGTTTTTACCTAGTGTTACAAGGCCTTATCTAATACTGTATCAACCGGTTAGAGCCGTGCACCGCACTGCCACGATCAGAGGGGGTGACCCCGCCCCCGCCCCTCTTCGCCCCCGCCCCTCTTCGCCCCTCGGCTGCACGCCCTCTTATATGTGTCGCGGAGGTGATCGATGCCTGTGACTTCTGTTTTGCGCAAGTTGAGTAATGGTTCGTCATACTGCTCCATTGCAGTCGTCATTGTTACTCCTGTCGCTGCCGTTGTCGTCGTTGCTTGCCGCAATTCTATCGACGTTCGCCCGTCGTCTGCGTTTCGGCTTCCAATTTCTGCTCAGCTTTCTTGCACCCGATTCGTCTTCCATTGACGTAGCTGTTCATGCACAGCGTTCTACAGTGCGATCGATCATCGATCGTTGATGATAGTCTCCTATATACTCTTTGACGACGAACCTTTTTTCCCTCTCCGTGCACCCTTTCGCCCCATTTTCTCTTCATGGCGACCGCTTGCAACGTGCATGGAATCACGTTGCAAGGAATCATTGGGATGCAAGGAGGTCGTTCTTACACTTATTCGAGCAACAAAAACTAACGGAAACGTGATGGTTTTCTTCCTCTCTCCACCGGTGACCTTCCTGTGGACTTTTTCACCTTTGGTGGGGTTCCTACACCTTTGCAGGATGGGGAATACAGTGGTGTCAGCCGTGCCATTGCTTGCTCTGGCACGGGACCGAATTCATGCTCAATTCAACGCAACCTCTCTGTTGAAAAAGGTTTAATTCACAACGCGCGTGTCCGCATCACTGCAATCCACCGCCGCTTCATTGAGGTTCAACCTCTTGACAGCCCCATCACTCACTGCATCCCCCGCATCACCTTCAACTTCTCGCCCTCCACCTCCGACAGGACAGTCGCACGCAAACAGTTTCCACTCCGTCTCGCTTACGCCACCACATTCAATGGCTGTCAATGGCTTACCTTGGGGCAGACTGTCCTCGACTTACGAATCGATCCTTTTGCTCACGCACAACTATATACTGCACTTTCAAGAGTGCACCACAGAGACGATATGCTAATGATGTTCTCGCCTTCAAATGAGCTTAAAACATGTGTCAATGTTGTGTACAGATCTCTTTTACTGTAGTCGCATATCATACTACATAACATTGATTGAATGCATCACAATGTCCGAAGGCAGTGCTTGTAATATATTATAAATAATTCTTTTCAGATGATAAGTCAATTATAATCACTTGTAGCCCTAGGGTGGTGGTCCTGATGCCACGTCCCGGTTTAGCGGATCGGTCTCGTGACGACCGTGACTGCGATTACGGAGCTGATCCTCGGACTTGTCTACCGGAATTCATTTATCACCTTGCCATGCGAGTATTTTTGAATGAGCCGATGGGTGCCCCTTCCACTCATGTCTGACCAGATGTCAAACTTATTCGTTACATTCACCACCTTGAGCAACTCGTGCTAAATGACGTGCAAACTACCTGCTCGCATCATTGAACTTTCGGTTTGTTCTCAGGAATCAGTCTGACACCCATCTGATGGCCATCGTTTGGGATGACCTTGCAGCGCTTACACAAATACTGCAACCGACGTGGCTTGGGCGGAATCGGGCTTTGTCACGCTGGTCAACTTGAACCAAGTACGAGCTCTCACACGAGTTGACTCGGTCGATCCCTTCACTTAGTTGATGTGCACCCGCACAGACTCTCAGGCTGACGGGTCTAGAAAGGATCGGTCCTACCGAAAGTTGCATATCCAAAGTTGCATCGATCCGTTGTTGGGAAAGATCAAGGTGCCAAAGACGGAGGACTCGGCCCCATGTAAAGAGGATCGTTCCAATGGACCCATGTATATAGTACTTGGATAGTGGGTGCTTATCGACTCAAAGCTCTTCACAAAGAAGCCACGAGGGTGCACGCAAGTAGATATGTACGGTGGGCACTGAGGCAGGCAAATCTTTCTTTAGTCACCAAAGTGACCAACGTTAATCACCCCCCTCTCTGGGTTACGTTAGTCAAGAGAACTTGTTGTATAATGATGATCCTCTTACTGATTCGGAACGATCGAACGACGTCGTGCATGTGATGAGATGACTCGGTTCCCAGAAGGGTACCCTCCAGTTTCGCCACCTGTCCCTCCGGTCATGTGCAGAGCTCCTTGGCAAGCTGTGGATCTTGTGTTGGGGTCCGGCGTACCCATACGTGCCCATGAATCAAGGTACTACGTAAGGCTCAAGCTGTGGCTCGGGAATCGATAGCACGGACTCGACTCACCTGTCCGCCGAGACTGACAGCAGCCGAAGCGATGCTTGCATAGAGCTAGAAGCGCGTTGGATGGTCCGGTTTAATAAGGCAGTTTCTCTGTTTGTGCTGGTGCTGATCGCTCGAGGACGATATATGTAGCCTGAGGGTCATGTGACCGTGTCACACGCGTTCAATTATTTACCTTGCACAAGTACATCTACTACGCGATGTCTCACGAGAAGGGAAAGGGAAAGGCATCCGGATATAAACAAAGTTGTACTGTTTCTCACTACTTTGTGCGTTATACTGACAATACGGCTCGACAGGAATTTTGGACTCGATCCCTGCACCCCTAGGTACGTTCGCTTACCATGGTCTCGAAGATGCACGAAGCGTTGACCAAAAGTAACGTAAAACCAGATTCCGATCCAGAATTCAATTCGGGGGCGTTCGAATACGAGACAAAAAAGAAACAAACACGTGGTCGTAAATCGTCGGACGCACCACCATCCCGCAAGTTCCGCACAAGACGTGGCGATGCCCCTGGTAACACTCGATCTTCGACCGGTACTGGTGGGTGTACGTTTGTGTGTAGATGGTGTCCTAACACTCCACATTGCTCAGGGTTTGCGTCCCGCGCCATCGTACAGCCGAAAGCAAATCCGCTTTTGCAGTATTTTGGTATGGAAACGGGTATTGCAAATCTTGCGAGCGTGCGTGACCTTGACTTTTTCAGGTGATGAATTGGATTTACATTCAGCCTCTGAGAATTGCCGGCTCCAACAACGACAGCGACACGGAGGAGCCAACTGTCTCTAGAACGTTGTCATTGTTTTCAAAAGAAGTAACGCCTCGCCGCCATCCCAGTTCGGGACGATTCCGAAGGAATCGGAGTCGGACTCGAAACCTGTTGGGTTAACACTGAAACGCAAACCACCTTCCTTTCCCAAGGTCATGCCGCCGTCAAAGCGCAAGCAGACACCTCCCCTAGATGGTACGTCGTAAACCATGAGGTTTTGTATTTTGAGCCAATCTATTGTAGATGGTTCCGAAACTGAATCGGAATCCGAGGAAGATGAACTCGTGAAATCCGCGCGTTCCAGAGGTATGTAGTCCTGGATGCTTAGCATCAACCAGGTTAAATGATTTCTTTCAGTACATGTGGTTCCCCTTGTCCCATCGGATTCCAAAACGGGATCTGAAGACGAAAAGGACATGATTGTCAATCCCGTCTGCCCCTCCTTGCATTACGTCGTCTTCCTTGCACTAAATGTGTTTTCCACAGGCATTCAATCCTCGACCAAGCTTTCCACTTCGCGAGGGCCAGAAATATCTAGGTCCTTTTATCCTGAACGGGAATCATGATACCAGCTGCGATCAACAGTTACTTGAGGGAATATCAACGCGAAGGTGTGCAATTGTTGTGGGGCTTGTGTAATGAAGGACGAGGTGGACTTCTTGGCGATGATATGGGTCTTGTATGTCGAATTTATCGCTTTCCCCCTAGTTCTAAGATTCTAATTGTTGCTTTATTTGTAGGGTAAGTTTCGACTATCTCTTGGATCATATCGTGTCTTAGGATGCACGGCAGGGAAATCCATCCAGGTCATTTCATTCCTCTCTGCCATCATGAAGATGCATGGAGATCAACGAGATGTGGATCGTCGACGAAACCATGTCTCAAAACTCCAGACGGTGCAGAGTGGAAAAAACATCGAACCCTTCCTCCAGCGAATGCTGTATGGCCAACTTGCCTCATCATCGCACCTTCCACAGTAGTCACCAACTGGGAGCGTGAGTTTGAGATGGCGAGCGTCATCCAGTTCAGGGAGACGAACCTCATCCAACTCGCACAATGTCAGTGGGGTTATTTCGAAGTTGGATCTTATACTGGCTCGCCAACACACCGAGGGGAGGTCCTCACGGATTTTAAGATGGGACGTTTAGATGTCGATAGGTGCCAACTTTCGGTCTGACCTTTGAGAAAATTTCACCCTGATCCAGTGATCACATCCTTTGATCTCGCCCGCAAGGATATTTCGCTGCTCGACGAGTTACCCTGGTCAACTATTATGGTCGATAAGGCACATCGCGTCAAAGATCCGCGGTCCAAGATCACCAAGGCCTACCACCAGTTTGCGTGCTTGAGGCGGTTTGGCTTGACAGGAACAGCGATACAAAATTCGCACAACGAACTGTGGACAATTCTTGACTGGACGAACCTGGACAGTTGGGTTCGATGAAGCAATGGAAAGGATTCGTTGTCAAACCGTTGACCGTCGGTCAATCGGCAAATGCGACAGAAGAGGAGAGGACTAAGGCGTTGGTGCGTGAGACCTCATGCATTGTTTGTAGAGTGTGGTGGTTCATTCTTTGTAGGCTGTTGCCAGGATCGTTAGGGACCAGTTACTACCAAAGCTCTTCAAACGAAGGTAAGCTAACCCCTGCGCTACCGTCGCATCCTTTCGACACGTCTTCCAGGACCAAG
>JBBPMK010000284.1:0-28295 GCA_038090295.1 Boletus semigastroideus
TCTGGTCGAGTAGATATACTAGCTACGATGTCTCAGATGTGTAAACTGAGACCTACTCGGCTTGATGAGGCCGAGCTAGTGTTTGCTCGTATTGATGCTAATGGTCGATGGTCGTACTCCAACAACCTGTATTCAGCAGGACGTGAAGAGATAAGAATGCCTCAAACATACGTTCCGATCCTAATCACCAGATGGTAGCATTGAAAGTTGTTGCATTTACGCAAAACGTATTTTCATGATTCGTACTGTGGAATTGGTTCACAGGCCGGACATGACTCGATGGAATGAAGGAGTCTTCGAAAGCTGGTGATGTGGCACGTGATCGTCCTGACCACCGCGACGCGCGGCTCGTTGATTCTTGTATCCTTCTGCCGTGTCACCTTGGACTAACAACATGTCCAGTTCGATCAGATTCAGACAGGCTTATTTGGTGAAGGTTGTAAATCGGACCATGATATTGGGCCTCCGGTCCGAGTGCCGGAGTTGCGATTTTTTGTCATCTCCAGCCTTTGCCTCCACGATAATCGATGTGCAAGTTCGACTGCGACAAAATGGATGCTTTTTGTCGACCACACAGCAACCACGGTATCATACGTGATCAAGCCAGAAGTCCGTTATCAATTTGGTGCAGAATTAACTTTCTACCACTTCCAATCCTGAGTTCATCCATCTCGCTGATCGTCGCGTTAGTAGGTGGATTCGAGAGGAAATTTTGATGTCGAAAGGTCCAAGTCATTCGGCCAAGTGAGTCGCTCGATAAATGTGAGTGGCTATACACACCGCGTGACTCTGATAATTTCTGAATCATTTCTATTGTCTCGAGGATGCTATTTTATGCCAGAAAATGTAATGGTCCCACCCGAGACAATTCATCCTCTGCTTTGCGGGTACATGAAATGGACCTAGCGTCGTCCAGATGATTCACCGTTTGGGGTGTTCTCTGGCACTTCGAATTTTCAAACCGCATTCACCTCTCGATTGCCTTTTTTGATATGAAAAAATAGTATATCGACTTGTCCAGTACGGAGCCAGAAGAACCTGCGAAATGGATCTCTGCCCGTAGATTGGCCCTGAAAAGCGCAAATCCGTTCTGCTCCAAGGTTCTCACGATAAATAACCTCGCAGGTTCTTGACCATCTGAATTTTACTCCGGAATGCTGAATGTATGCACTTTCTTTCCAGACGTTGCATGTCAAATATTTCCAAGGTGAGAATGCATAGAAGAAAGACATTCAAAATGTTTGCTGAAACGGCCTGGGATGACGACTCTGGCCATTCATGTGGTTCTCCCGAGGTGGTTCTCAGGGTTACATCGCGAAACGCATATCCCGGATGATGGAACCAAAGGGGGGAGCAAGGCCCGAAAGCGGGATGTACCCGCATGACATATTTCTTGAGATGGCATTATCTCCCGGCCCCGTAAGTCGAAAGGGCTACGATTCGGCAGAGGTTGTCATGTGCTGGCGGGATTCGGTTGCCACTCGAGCCGGGACTGACTCGCCGACTCTGACAAGGAGGAAAACGTTTCTCAGGCAAGGACCCTTTCGCTTTCAGTTTCCCCACCGTCGAGGCCGTCTGCGAGCCAATGCGCACCCGTACACGCACGACGTGCTCACCGCTAAACCGCCATTCTCCACAGGTAATGTGACGGCTTTAAACGTAGAATCACGTCAACGACGTTGAGGTGGCCTCCCCTAGGCGACGCGTCGTGTTCCCTGCCATCGTTCACACATTCGCGGACACGCTTCTCCACTGGCAGCCGCGCAATTTGCGGCACAAACGAGGTGGACCCACAGACGATCATAGGTGACGACAGTGCCATGACACGCCTCAACCACACTATTGGTCTTTAATCACCGATCATGTACGCGCACCGTCGAGAACGAACGCCGGCCTTGACGCTGTCATAACGTTACCCGAGGAAAAAAGTGGAGAGTGCGTCATTTTTTTCTTGCTCCAAGACCCTAGGGGCTTCGGTTTCCCCGTGGGTCGATGATCGTACGCGCTGACACGCTAGTGGGACATATGCGTGTCGACCGACGCGTCGTTCTGTTTTGCGAGTCCTCCTGACTGGTCGCACTGCGGACGTTCCAAAATGGACTGGACAAGACGGCGAGGTTACGTTGCTCGTTGCGCGTCATTGTTTCTTTCTTTCTATTTTTAGTATCCCGAGACGCACTCTCGCCGCGTCCCGGCGCACCTAGACCAGCCCGAGTCCGGATGGCACAAAAGGTTCGTCGTGAACCACTTCTACTCGCTTACCGCTTCCTGCCCCTGAGCATTGTGAGTTATACAAACCGCACCGTGGACGCACGTCGTCCATTCGAGTCGACCATCAGATCTATCGGTGTCCCGCGGGGCCAGCAGAGAAAAATAGCCAATAAAAAGATCAGACTTGGACTCGGGCGTCCCCGTACTTGCGATAATACGAAACTAAATTTGACGTACGCACCTCGTGCTTTCCCCTACATCTCCCCCTCCGCTCGATATGGAATCCAGCTCCATACTGGTACTGTGGGTGCCAGTGGCCCACCTCGAGGCCCGCAGTCCGCGGTCAAGTGCCCTAGAGAGGGCACGAAGCTCGCATCGCCTTTCGTTGCGTCTGCCTTTAAATACCCTCTTGCCGCGCTCAAAATATTCTCTGGACCAGTCGTACGTGCAGACTTTTCGTGCACACCAAGAGGGATGCCAGAAAAAAAAAAGATGTATAAACGACGACTATAACGTATTAGAGATCGCAACGCCTGCATCCCCCCTGCTGTCCAACCAGGACGACGAGAGGGAACGCGACGCATCTACACTACTTGGGAGACAACGAAATAGATATTATATACGAAACAAGCCAAACAAATGCCAGAATGAAGACAGGTGTGACAATAAAGGTGTAAAATCGCATCATACGAAACCAAAGTCAAAAGGGGCATGAAGCGAAGAGAACAAAAATGCACCTAGACTAGAAAAACAGAACTGAATAAATGACAATCAAACAATGACAAGCCTATATGCATATGAAAGCATGTTTTAAGAAAAGAAACCATAGATAGTAGCCAAGCAACGACATGTATGATAGATGGCCGCTCAGCAAAATGAAATGTCAGTGTCCCGCTGGCAGTAGAAACCAAAAAGGGCCAACCAGCGTGCCTGAAGGCAACGAGAATGCAAGTGGGGGGATTGACAAGACCACGGAACACGAGTGTACGATAGCAGAGACGAAAGCAAAAGTCACATTTTGGTAGAAAGCGGTGGTGGTATCATCGCCGTGTCCTCTATTCCCGAGGTGGTGCAGACTCGACGGGCCAGATCGACTCACGGCTTCGTTCCCGCTCGCCAGCTCGAGCGAGGGGAACGGCGGGTGCAGGCGTCACCGGATTAACCTGGGGAGGCTGTTGAGGGGGCTGATCGTGGGTTGAAGGCTGTTGAGGAACGAGTTGAGGTAACGAATGCGGGGGAGGCTGTGGCTGTGCTTGTGGTAGGGACGGCTGTGGGGGAGGTTGTGGTGCATTCATCTCGTCGATTCCGCGCTGCAAGCTTGCCATCATTTTGTCCGTCCTCTCAAGCAGCTCCTGCATTCGCCTACGCTGCTCGTGGAGTTCCTGATAATGTTGCCGCAGCTCGCCGGCTGTGGGAATGATTGTGGTCAATACACCGTTCAGGGCGTCATGGGGAGGTGGCGAGTGTCCATGTCCGAGGCCGTAATACCCATGACCCACACCATGTGGCTGTGGAGGTAACGCATAGCCGACGCCCGCAGTCAGTCCAGGGTTTAATGGAGAATGCGTTCTGCTGGGTGCATTAGAACTGGACCGCATATAGCTGGGTGGTGCACCGCCATAATCACGGGCAAGAAGGCCAGGCGGACCATACCCATATCGATCTATTGGGGCGTTCAATGGAGGTAAATCGAGACCGGGGTGAGGGGATGCGATAAACGCTCCATGACCTGAGGGAACACGACCCAAGTGGTGTGCGAAGCGATCCAACTCGGGACCTGGTTGCATGGCGCGAGGGAGTGAGTGACTACGGTCCCCGAGTGCTTCCACGATTTGATGATGCATGCTCAGTGCACCTTCAGCCCATAAAGAACTGTGAGAGTCCCGAGAGGCTTTTCGTGCGGATGCACGCTCACCCTTGCCCCGTCCCCGTCCGCTCTCTTGTGGCGACTCGTCATCAGGGTCACCCATATCCTCATCTTCGTCCTTCTCCCGGGCACGACCTTTCTCACGATCGCTCTTCCCTCTTCGGGCACGTTTTCGCCGGGGTTGTGGTTCTTCGACCTCGTTATCACTCTCTTCCCCTCCCGTATTTGCATGTTGACTGCCTCCGGATTGGCCGATTCCAACGAGAGCTTCTGCCGCTTGATGATCGGTGATGCGTGCCGAGGACATGCCAGCTGCGGCAGGAACACGTTTCCGTCGCTTGATTACAGTCTTCTTCATCGAGTTGGGGCGATGAGTGCCATGGAGCTTAAAGTACAGACCTATTCAAGGGAAAGCCGTCAGCTAGACTGTCCATGACGAAAGCAAGCGGCAAGGGAATGGTCGCGTTCCACAGTACGACAGATAAGATAAGGTGAAGGGAGACAAAAACGGAGACAAGATAAGATGATGTCAGACCCCCCGACACTTGAAGCAAAAGATGTGTATACATCCCGGATGGGACCAACGTGCACCGTGTTACGAAGAATAACTAACGCCAAAGGGGATATGACGACGGCAAGGATACACGCCACCAAGCACAGCAAAACATGAAATGAGATAGAAACGCACCGCATGCATTGCAGATGTTGTTACCCACGTCGTCCCTCCGCCAGAGTGGGGTAGTACTGGTGCCACAGTTTGCGCAGCTCAATGCCCCGACTGCCGACTTGGCCTTTTTCGTGGGTGCAGGACTGTCGACCTCTGCACCAGGCGAGGATGTGTCGGCGGCGGGAGATGCAGTCTGTGCGACGGCTGCCGCGGTCTCGTCTGTGGTTGCAGGTTCGGTGTCGAGCCTCCCAGTGCCTGCAAGGGCGTTGTTCAGCGTTGGGCAACCAGCGCATGCGCTGGATCCTCCAGTGCCATCACACCGTCCATCCCCAGGACACGTGCCACCGCCAGCGTTGGTGTGCGCACCTGTGGAAGCAGGCTTGATGGATGAAGTGGACTTTGGCTGGAGGACGGAGCCCTCGGTTTGTGCAGACGATGGGGACGCGTCCGTAGTTTTGGAGTGCTGATTTTGGGTAGATGACGCCGCCGGTGTTGCAGATGCCTGATTTGGATTTGACATGTCTGATTCCCCGCCACCGTTCTGGGGCTGAGACGGGGGTTGCGCAGAAGCAGAAGCAGAAGTGGTAGAAGGCGTAGGAGTACGAGCCAGGGAAGTGGGACGGGCGACCTTGCGTGATTTGAGGTAGAGACCTAGAGACGATAAACAACGAACAACGGCAAGCAAAGTGCCCACGAGTTGCACACATTTCAATCAGTACACACTGCTACTGCACTGACAAGACGGTAGGTAGGACAAGAGCGTAGGAAAAAGAATCTGGGCCAATCGCCATCATGTCCGACTCGACATGCCGAGAACACGCGGTGTAGATGTAGCCGCAACGCAGTGTGATGATATACATCGACCGGCTAGCATGGAACGTGTCCGGACGAAACGGGCGCCCGCGACCCAACTGGTGCCACGCGTTGACATGTGATGGGGAAGGAGGGAGGAAATGAAAGCAGATGAGATGAAAACGGATGGAATCAACTCACCGCAAGCATTGCAGATGGTCTTGCCCTGGGCGTCGCGTCTCCATAGAGGCGTGTCAAAGGTGCCACAGTTGGTACAGCCAGTACGTTGCTGTTGTGGAGCCTGCTGAGCGGGCTGTTGCAGGGGTTGTGCAGGCTGTTGTGGTGGGGGCGCGGCGACTTGCACTGGGGGCTGAGGTTGCGATTGATCCGACTGCTGCTGCACGACGACGGCGTTGGGAACATTTGCCTGTTCGTCGACAGGAGGCTGCTGGGTGCGATCCTTTTGTTGGCTGAGGAGCTGCTCGTAGGTAGTGAAGTCGGCGGAGGTGATGCGGTGCTGGAGAGCTTCCGCAATGGCGGGGGAGGAGGATGCGTGTTGGTCTGGGGAAGTGGTGGGGGAGAACTGCTGGTGTAAGCGGGAGAGATGGGGCATGTTCGAGGTGGGGGGTTCCATTACGATTGGAGACATCTTCAAAAAAGAGACTATCTAGAGATACGATTAAAGGGAAATTTTGAGTACGACTGAGAGACTGTTCAATGATTTGAACGCGTGTCAGTGAAGAAGGAAGAGATCAAGATGGAGAAGGCTACAGACAGAACAAATAAAACGACACGATTGGGGGGAGGAGGAGCAGGACGAGGATGGGATGGAGAGAGGCGAAGGAGGGGCGGGCTGGAGAGACGGGGACAAGAAGGGGGTGAGCGGAGAGTTTATGATTTGTGGTCGACGGGAACCGATAAACTAATAGATAACCACAAAAAACTAAATCTGGCCAATCAGATTACTCTAGTTTCAAAATCATAAATTTCAATTATCTTCCCCCGCACTGCTATCTGAACTCGAGTCCGTCATCATTCCTCACCAATATATTTTCTTCAAAAATGATATTGATAATTCTGCCCATCTCGTTCGGATGGTTCTCCATATCCACTATCTTCATCTTTGGTGAAAATTTTCCGGTAATGGGCGCGACAATCTCGGAAATCTGCGTGTACTGACTATATTACATACTTGAGCCGTACATCACTATTTATACATGTTTGTTTTGTGGCGCCGCGCCTCCCAGGGTCAATCTTATCTCACACCCGCTCCTCCGCCTTCCCATCGCTGACCATCACACATTATTTTTGTTAGTCGTGACAGTTGTGTCCTTTTTTCTACCGTTCTAGCTTTTAGACCCGTAGATCATCTCCGTGGCGCCCTTCAGTCCAACCACGCATTGCAAACTTCTTTTCTATGGCGACCGCTTCTCACTGCTTCCTTCACGGTTGGTCATCCATCCGACACAGACGCAGCCCATCAATCATCATCGCCCTCACGGCTGTACGTGATTATCATCCCCTCGTGAGTGTTCGGATATGCCGACGTGGAACGTGTCTCGTCCTCCGGGACCCTCTTTCGCCCATCGCAACCCGCGGCCCACCTAAAGTTATCCGCATCACACCCATGATTGGAAGTCGTCGGCGCTAAACGAGCAGCGGTCGCAATGTCCCACACTTTTTTCCCTTGTTTTTCTCCCTTTGTGCGTCGCTCGCATTAATGACCTCCCCAAAGCCGGACACGCAACCTGATACGTGTCCGTGACACATTGGTTCCGCTGATAAGATAAGACAATCCAAAAAAGCTGCCACCGCTTGTTTCCGTTTTTATCACTTTTTTTTTTCTTTTTGCTCCCGTCGGTTTTGTCAGTACCTTAAAGTTCGAGGGGTGCAAAAACCCTGTCAGAAACGTGTCACCACTAATTAAAATTCCTCTGCGTGATCGGGCAGTTGAGACGAGCGGCAGTCCAACCATCTCTCCTTGCTCCTTCTCATTGGCTAATGCTCATCTAAGCAATCCTTGGGTAAAGCCAGAACTCAAACTCAACTTGAAGTGCCACTGTTTGTTTGCTTCATACACTAGTGCCTCCGTTCGCTTCCGACGATGCCGAACAAAAAAAGACACAATAAATGACGGCATTGTGTAGGTTTGAAACCGAATCGTCGTCTGGCATCAAGAGGCTGAAACTCGGATCCCACACCACGCATTTGCCTACTTGCCCGCACGATAATAATGGGTTACTTATCCACTTCGACAACGCCCCTTCCCCGGTCTATCGCCGTTCCCTCGTTACGACAGGGCGCATCAATGAGGTTTATAACCGCCAGTTTGCAAATTTCCCCAAACGTGCCGCATGGCCATGCCAACCTTGCGGGGTACGGGTCTGCACTAGCTTTCGCTCGTCATGTTTGAGAGACGGGCGCCGTGCGGAGAAGCGATGTCTGCCCTCTCACGATGCCGACCAATGAAATAAAGTGCGAAGTGAATAACCTGTCAGGGACCAATGACGAGTTGACGATTCAGATGAACCCCGTGAGACCAGGAAAAACATATAAGAGCATCAGACAGAGGTCACGTGCGTTAGCTCGGCAATGACGAACGTGCAACATATCGAGAGCCGAGACTCGTCAGGGAAAACAAAACAAAACAAAAAACAAGCGGTGATAGCCGCCCCGCAAAACGCCGCACGGTCCCCTAGCGGGTCAATTCAAAAGTGAACAAATTTGCCCGACGCCGGCGCCCATACATTTGCCAGTTACCTAACCGAATCCGTGTCGCGATCACAGTACACCAGCTACCGCTTCCCATCATGGCATCATCTGATACAACCGCCCCCGTCACCGATGCTGATGAAAGCCGCCGGCGTCCCACACCATGATTTTTTTTATCTTCAGGTTTCGAAACCATATGTACGCCAAGCGCTGCTTTATCTTTATAGACATGGAATACGACGGAACATCGATGCCGGTATGGACCGCAAATCCAAATCCTATCTTCAGACTTATCTGCAGCATGGCTGAACTTGGGAACGGCAGTACAGCATCTCTTTTGCATCACAGCGATCCAAAAAGGTTGCTCTCGCTTTTAAACGGAGTGTCCTAGTATGGTCTCCGCATGGCTTTCAACTCTATGGGGTGCCAGGCAAGTCAGTGCGTTCATCCCCGATAGGTTTACAGAATGGTGCGCGGATCGACGCATGCGCACGTACGAGAGGCGACACGCGGACGATCAAAGGCAGCACACGAGGCCGTGCGCCTCACCCTTCAGGGTCCAAGTCCGACCCGATCGGTTTCTGCCAAGTCTCACGGCATGGCACGCTCCTCCGTCCGCGTTCAACTCGATCTCCAAGCCCGTTCTCGGGGACGCCCTCCGTTACGGGGCAGGGACGGCACGCTCACACGTGCAGCTCGATTGAACACGAGATGCTACATGGCGGGAGAACAAGAAAAGCGAATGGGTGCCCCGCGGGGGGCTATACAGACATCGCCCATGATCGATCCGCCATGCGACAACATGCTCACATCGCAACACGTACCCCTCCATCGGTGACGCTGACGGCAAACAAGCTGCCTCAAGTTTCGTCCCACCAACCAAATCGCATCAGTGGGGAAACGGAGGGGGCATGGATGTGGTGGACGAGGGGTGCTCCGAGAACGCGAGGCACAGGGTTCCGTGTTTCAAAACGGCGATTCGTCCCACTCGCTCACGTCTTGTGCATGCAGGGGCGAAACCACCACACTGTTAATGGAGGGTTGATGTCAATCGATGCGCCGTCGTGCGGTGGTGATCAGCGATGGCAGTCTCTAATTGGCCCACCTGCCGACACGCACATCGTAATTAAACTCATACATGCCACCGTCAGCCTAAACAGCTCAGATGAACGGGTGGTTCAGTAGCCTTTACGCACCAAGGTGTCCATGAGCATGTAAGCGATCCGAAAAAAAGTGGTTTACAGCATCACTCGGTCAAATCCCTTGCAACAGGCACACAAGTATCTTTTCGTTGTTTGGGTAACCTTTTTTACGATCGTTCCTTATCGACTATCTCTCGAGTCTAGACTACGACCTGAATGAATCCCTGCCAAACGGAAAGAAATAAGTACCTACCTTCTCGTACCGCACAGGTAACGTCACAGATGCGGCGTCTGCGGCCGGCTATGCGTGCGTCGTAATCAAACCCAAATATTATTAACTGGCACCACAGAACATTAGCACTACTGATGGGAATGTGATGCTGCCATGGTCGTGAGATCGCCTGCGATCAACGACGCTTATCGTGTAGCAAGGAACCGTTGCTTCGTTTGAACACGACCTGTAAGCACGGCGCAGAACGACACGTCCGGCCTCGAATAGGGCAATGGACCCACCTACCTTGGCTTGACGGACGTACGGTATCGCACGTCGTATACGATGGATAGGGGCAACATCTAGCTGAATGCTCTCCATCACTGCATCCACGTGGCGCATACATATCAGTTTCGTGATGTCCGAATCACGTGTGAGGTCGTGAACCCGCACCATCAATGTATCCATTTCCTACCATAGCCCATGATGGACGGTTGCAGTTCGCGACTTGATGTGGGCCCTATATCATGATGCCATGACGGGGTTCGTGCATTGATTCTAGTATGAAACCTGGCAAGGTGCCATTGAAGAAACTTTTTCTTTCTTCTTCTTCAAAAATGCCTTGGCCGTCGGAAAAGAGACTGCATCGCGCGTGTGGTGGCGCGAACGAAAGATCGTCCAATGACCTCGATGCAACCGAGCGCTCCTCGCGCCAAGCTGTGGACGGCACTACATAAGTTATGAAGCCTTTGCCTTTACTCAAAGCCGACGAACGCCGGCCCTCCCGTCTTTGTCGCACCGGAAAGAAGGTTATTCCTCGCTCACAAGACGGGGTCGATAAAAAGAAGGACATCGTTTGAAACCACGGTCATTCAAGAAAGAACGCTCGTCATCATGATAACACTCCCGGCAACGCTTCCCAGCCCTGGTTGCCAGGATCTTGATGCCTGTCGACGCCACATTATGACATGTCTGTCCGCGCTCGTCGGCGTGCGCGCGCGCCAGGGATGATACGTGTACCATTGTATTCAAAATCGGCGTTTGACCGACGTTTCGTGCGATAACGAGCGTTATGATATGTGGTAGTTCGTTCAGCCATGCAAATGAGAGCCGGGGTGGTTTTGCGGCGAGCGAACGCCCTCGCTAGATCTCTAGGCCTGCCTGGGTCGATCAAAAGTACGGTCGGGATCCCTATAGAACGAGATCCAAACTGACGAGGTACCGTGGACGGCAAGTGGAACTGCATCCCACCTTCCCATCACTGTCACAAAAAGGCATGTCGGTCGCGTCCTCGTCTTCAGAGCGCACCTGACTCTGACTGCATCGCACGCATAGCATCCAAAGTCCAGACTGAGATTCGAAAGGACAGCCCGTCGACGACGCAAGTAAGCTAGGACCACACGTTCGCCGTTGGAGCGTTGCGCGAGACTCGGACGGCCCAATCGACTGCGCTGCAAGTCATAGTCTATCAGGCCCTGACGTGACGAGACAACCGTCCGACGCGTGTCGCTTTATCACTGTGCATTAGGCAAATCACAATAGCGAATGTGGAGCCCGCCGCAACCATCCATCATCCATCATGGCAATGCGGACGGGTGAACGAGACCAAGGGACCACGGGGTTAGCATCGTCGACGCGCGAGATTGGGAGGTCGACCCTGAACGTGACGCGCCTCTTCACACTTCGATCACACGACCACCTCCGGATCGTGTCGTGGTAAGTATCGAGTGTATCATCACGGGCACGATAGCGCATCGTCACGCCCGTCCTCACATCGCTGAGAACCACATCGCGATCGTGATGTGCTCCTTATCGTCCCGAATGTGAGTCTGCTGCTGCACACGCACCCACGCGTGCGCAGGCGCATCTTGGTTCAACCGTCCGTTCCGCATGATAAGCATGGAGGAAGGAAACGCGCATGGTTCCCGTCAAGTAGTCGGGAGGAACACCCGTTCGCACGATCATGCACCGCGATCCACCCCCCGTTTCGGCGACAAAGGATGTGCGGGATGAGGACACACATCCACCCCACTTCACCTCGTTCATAGGATTCATACGCCATCGCACCATGCACCTCACGTCAACGCGGCGTCCTAGGACCTACATACCCCCTCATCGCCAGTGCACATTCTGACGCCATACCTAGAGAGGTTCGAGATCGAGATCGGGATCGGGATCGCGACGCACGACACGACACATCGTGTCCGCGCACCCCTCTTGATGCGGCGAATCGCGCGAATCCGAGTTTAGAGCGTCCCGAAAAAAAAACAAAGAAAAAGAAAAAGAAAACAACATGGCATAGTCCACGCCAGGGCCAATACTGTCCTGCCCCCTGCACGAGGCATTGCGTCGTCGTCGCCTTTTTGCAAAACCCCAAGTCCCCGCGCCGAGGACATGGACGATGACGATGGCGTGCAAGGACGTCCACTCCACATGCACGCCAGACAACAGCGATGTGGGGTTGGACGCCGTCTTGGAACCATCGCCACGACCCGCAAAACCAGTGCCGAGTACCACTGGCGGTGCTCGTGGGGGGTGTGGTCGCGGACCATTTTTCGAACGGCGACTCGCGATACGACGGACAGCCAGCATCCGAGGATACCCCATCCTTCATCCATCACGGACGTGTGGTCCTCCGCGTCGTGCCATCTGCGAATGCGTCGCAGGCATGTGCGTTCGCACACACACAAGTCCGAAGCGACAGGATCGAAGGATCGGATGAGAAAAAAAAATGAGAGCGACCAAGACATGATCGAGAGAAAGAAGGCAAAGGTCGAATCCCTCGACCCTTGGTTGACGTCAACGTCGACTGACTGCCTACCTGCATCTGTACCGTCGGCTAACTCGTAGGCGATGCAGTTTCATATCGGCAACGCGTATCCGTCGTTGGCGTGTGGTGCGTGAAATCAACGTCAGTGGGCCGGACGAGGTCCCCCCAAGTCAATCGAGTCCACCGCTGTAACACGACACGTCTCGTACAATGACAGTCAAAACTGTATCAGGTCAGACACCCATCTTAAATGATATCAATCACCGAAGGCCATATCCTATTTCATATGGTATCAGCCCCCCCAAAACGCCGAGAAAAAAGAAAAAGAAGCCCACTCGAGCAGTGCAATCAGCGATTGAATCACGGCCCATATAAACGGTATCCACCTAACCCATCATCATCAGAAACTGTTCGGGGGGCGAGCCAGAGATGCAGAACGGGGACGTACGTAGATATATAAAACCCACCCGCGCGATACACGCCCACGATGACAAACGCAAGGACGGCAGCGCCAACGAGGGCACTGAGGAGGCTGATGACGAGAAAGGCAAAGAAGACAAGCAGGGCAAATGCCCATCGGGAACGACGCGGGTTGAGCCGTGGTGGTTTCAACCATTCATCGGCAGGGACGGGTGCGCGGTGTTCGGGCTGGCCTTGGTAGGTATGGGTTTGAGACTGCGAGCCTGTGCGCGAGTGTGCGTGAGAATGGGTGTGCGAACCAGAGGACGGATGTGGATGGCGATGCACGGGCAGGGCCATGAGGACGATCGCGTCCTTGGCGTTCCTGGCGGGGGGAAAGATAAAATTGAAAAAAGCATACACGCCGGCGACAAAATTGAAAGGGAGGTGAAAGATCAACGTCCAGTAGAGTGTGAATCTGAAGACGTCTGGGATCCTTGGATCAATATTTAATGCTCGAGGCATTCTGAAAGAAGGCGACTTGCCATCGGGATCGGACAGGTAATACCCGCCTGGTCGGATGGGCGAACCAATGAAGCCGACTTCTCTGCCGGGATCGTAGAGCGAGGGCCAGGAAATGTTGTTGAACTGGGCAGTCATGTCATGGTCACTCGGCAACCAACGAATGTATGTACGGCTGTTTGTGCCCTAGCCTCGTGTCTCAATACCCCCATGTCTTTGAACAAGACCGTCTCTACGTCGCACTCCATGCTCGCAGTGGCGGTCGAAATCCAATACGGCCCAAAGGCGAAGACAAGTAAATTGACCACGCACGCATGTGACAACCCCCCTTCCAAAGGTACCACTGGACCCCCATCATCGGGCCCAAGAAAGAAAAAGACGACTCGACGGGCATCCAGATCCACGCCAAGAACGTTGTCCGGCCCGGCGGCATACAGGAGTGGGTGCGCGAGCAGGCAGACGTCGCCCTCGCGGCCACCGGGACGTGTCTCGTCCGCATCCAGATCGTCAAAATCGTGGACACGAACCAGCTCCTTGAGGCGATGAACTCTGTCCCGGTCCAGCCAGATCAGGTGGGCTGGAATTGTATTTCGTGGGTTCAGGACGCATTGGAGGTATTACGACAAAGCAAAGAGATCTCGGGGAGAAGCGTGCTGGAATGGGAGCAGGTAAGGATGGGGCGATGGCTTATATGACTAGGAAATGTGAGCAGTCCCGTTTCTCCCAGTCAGGGGACCGGGACAAGTTAAAGGTTGCCACATACGATTTGTTGGATAACCGGGAGATCACTCCCTGATAGCATACTAGAGTAGCTTAGCCCGGACTCGACTGCATAGAGGCTAGATATCTGATATTACATGGCGTATAATCAAGCAGGCAGTCTCGACACTCGAAGCTCGTTCACAGGACAGAAAAAAAAAGTTCATCCCTCTTCGTCGACCATCATAGCCTGTTGTTCGTTTCCCCTTGCAAGTCGTTTTTCTCCACCCTCGCGCATCGAGCCAAATCCGTACTTGGGCGTCTCGTACCCGTTTGCGTCTTCTTCATCCTCATCCAGACGTAGTTCACTCAACGACGCGCGCGCCGACATTTCACCCAGTCGTATGCCCGTCCGAAGCGCATCGGGAGACGGGTACGCTGCTGGGGTGGACGGGATAGACAGTGGCGTCTCGGCAAGTGCAGGCGTCGACGGCGTCGACGACAAGCCAGGCAGCGAGTGCCGGGATCGCGAACCCGGCGTCATTGTGAGATCAGATGGGTCGGGTGTCCGCTGCTGGCGTTGGAGACCAATAATTCGCAGCCGTTCGACCCATCTACGCTCTCGAGTCAGTATATCCAAATCGACGAACAAACCCACGACGTACGCTTCTGCACGATCCAAGCTTTCTTTGACCACACCCGTCACGCCACGCACCATATCCAAACTCTCGGTCGCAAGGGTCAGGATGTGCTGCGCTGCCCGGGTCGCCGCACTCGCGGTGGGGCGGCCCACAGTTGCCCGCGGGGAAGCTAGTGGTGACGAAGGACGAGAGGATACAGGTGTCCCTGACAGGGACCGATCTGGCCCGCCTGCGTTACGTTCTTTGCGATGACGGCCTCGTCGGTGGTTGGCCGCACCGCCCGTCGAAGCGCCGGCAACTGAGCTCGCGCCTGGTATACCGTCCGGTTTGCCATGTGTGGCACTTGCATTGTTGGCATTCGCCCATCGTTGAGGGAGGTGGAGAATGAAAGTGCGTACGCGTGCACGAGCCGGTTCAGGTAGCGCGCCACCTGCATACTTGCTGACCACATCAACGACCTCGCGGATGGTATTGACAATGTCCCTGCGGACGTCGTTCAGCGTACGCATGTGCATGGGCGAGATATATGCATCTGAGGCGGACGAGCCGACGACATAAGACTGAAGGGAGTCGATAAAGTCTCGGAGAACAAGAATTTGCGAGTCGATGTGGGCTGTGGCGTACTGTGCAAAGACGTTTGAGTAGGGTACACTAGCCGGACATGTCGAGGTACACACTCGAAGCCACTGAAGGCAATACTTTAACCGTCGCATACTCTCTTCGCTCACGGCAGCACCAATCCCGCCGGCTTCGAGGAGAACCGTTTGCCAACGACTTCGCGGCACGACCTGGCAACTGTCTGCTTGGGCATTTGGATCCTGCGATTGTGGGGTCGGAGTGCGGCTTTCGGTCGTGGGTAGTGAGGATAAGTGGGTCGCTGGGAAAGCGTGCGTCAGATAAAGCGAGGCTGAGATATGAACGAAATCTCACCATCATCCGCCGTGTCAGATGAGAAGTCGCCGTGTTTTGAGGCCATTTGTAGATCTACAAAGTCAGGGCCCTGGCCATCCACCTGCATCTTGTCGTCTGTGGCTGGCACACGACGATATCTCTCGAGCTGATAGTGTCAGATACATATGGATGATATAGCACAAGGGGGAGGATGCAAAACAAACCTTGTCGAGCTGACGACATGCGAACTCGTCCAACTGATTGACGTCGACGGGTAGTCGGTCGATGACGGGACGAGAAATATTTTTGACAGAGGTCTCCATCATTTCCGCGCCATACTGTCACGATTGATAAGGAGCGGGAAGAGAGGGAAGATGATGATGACACGGACTTTGACAACGCGCGAACTTGCTTTTCCATGTTCGTACGCCCTGAGTGCGGTGCCCACGAGCGGCAAGTTGGACACTCTGGACACGAAATCGGGTGGGACAGAGTCTGGTGCCGGGGAGGTGGGGGGAGACGATCGCGAGTATGCTAGAGAACGGGTGAGTCGAGATGGCATGGCGTCAACGAGAGGGAACGTGCGTGTGGATGTCCTGGTGCCCTTTTTCATATCGTCCAACGCACAGACGGCGATGCGGACACTCTCGTCCTGGTCGTCGAGCGAGTTCGACGATGAGGACGAGGACGGCGATGAACAAGACATTGGTCCTCGGCGATGGCTTTGATTGCGAGGAAGAAAGGTGAGCCCACAAAGCACGTGTTCACTCCAATTTCACGTGTTTTAAGTGAATTTCTATAAAAAGAAAGACCCCTGAAAGCGGAAAACATTGAATCTTAAAAAGGAAATCCCCTAAAATTTATGTCTAGACCATAAAGTCTCCTAAACCCAATTGATTGACCAGCCGCATCGAGCAATCAATACATTCGCCCCCCACACATAATCGCCCCAGAGTCGTTCGCAATGTGGCTGGCTTCCTTCTTCTCTCTCTTTCCCCATCCCACATGGCCGACATCGACAGAATGTTCCGCAGCGAACTCGCCGTCGTGGCGGAACAGCAGTCTTCGTCAGACCTTTGGGCTATCGACCCCGCCCTCACCTCCGCAAAAGACGAAAACCCGAACTGGGACACTTCCCTCGACCTCCCTGCGCTCCCAGACTACCCCAGTCTATTCCCCGATGAGATCCTCCTCTCCGACATCGCACTCGGCACCGTCGCGCCCCCACCGACGCCCTTGTCCATGCGCATGCCTTTACCCCCCCTTGACATACCATCGTCCTCCAGCGGTCCGCTCACCCTCTCTCCCGCAGACTCGTTCCCCCCAACCGACCCGTCCTCCGAGGAGCTGGATAGCGACGACCTCGAGTTCGCCTATCCCTCTGACTCCGACTACCTCCCTTCTCCCACCGGCATCGACCCTGCCTCCCTCTCCGCACCGAGCAGCGCAAGCGCGACCGAGTCAGATCCCAACACGGACATCCTCGGAGACGCTGCCGCCATCCGCCCCTCCCGTCGCACGTCGCGCATCATGACCAAAGTCCCCATCCCGATTCCCAACCTCACCAAAAAGTCGCGGGGACGCAAAGTACCCACGTCCAACGGAGAACCCATCTACGCCGCGAGCAGGGACAAGACCAAAAAGGGCGTTCGGACCTATACCTGCCATGCGGAAGGGTGTGGAAAGTGTTTTGTGCGAGGCGAGCATCTCAAGCGGCATATTCGTTCCATCCATACCGAGGAAAAACGTGCGTGATTTTGATCGTTGATTGTTTGTCTCATGTCGTCTCGAACCCACCTTTTTCTTCTTAAAGCTTGGATGTGCACGTACGAGAAATGCGACCGCGCATTCAGCAGAAGGGACAATCTGAACCAGCACATGCGGATCCACAAACTTCAGGGCGACGATGACGACCGATATGATGCATAGGAGGGGACGAACGCGACGCAACGCACACAGACATGTGCATGATGTCACCATTATCATTATTTCATCTTTATTCCATGTATGACGTGGTGCACTTCATTATTCATTATTCATTTCTCTTTGGGCATGGCATGGATTCATGTATTGAGTGAATGCATAGCGAACGCGTAAGAAGAAAAAAAGTACACTCGATGAGATGAAGATTCCAAGCCTCCCACTGGTATTTTCCGACCCGTATCTCATGCCTCGGTCGGTTTTCTAACACGCTTCTTGGCGACCGTGTTCTCCCTGCCGTGGCGTCAACAACATGGACGGGCCATGTACACACAGAGCGCTCACCTGAACCCATTCTTGAACCGCCTCGACACACCCTTGAGGTACCGCATGCGACCCGTGCCGGTCGTCTTTCGGCGCTTGGCCTTGAGTCCCCAATTGAACGAACGGAGTTTGGCCGAAGGGTACCCGCATTGGGCGCAGGCTGTAGCGTCAGCAGTGGTGGTGTGAAGGGGCAGGTCGTCGGTCGCTCTGCGGACAAAAAAAAACGAGCGAGTTCACGCACTCTTGTGTTGTTTGTGAAAGGCGCGGTTACCACAACGCCGACAAAGCGTGTGTGTCTTGGTGTGGCGCTTACTGTCGACACGTGAGGGGGTCGTCCAGAGGTGACGGACACGGAGGACACGTACCCAAAGGACGATGTACCTGATCAGCGGACGAAAACGACGAGGGTTCGTCAACGGTCTTGGTATGACGCTGAAAGACGGCGTTGAAACACACCTTTTGTCTGTCAATGGTGGTCAGCGTCACTGTATCCGAGTGCAAGGTGCATGAAAGACGACATCATCCGACCCATCCAGCGGTCATCCACCTCCAACCACCCTTTCTCCACGCCAAATTGGATGTCCAGAATCACAGAAGACATGAAAATGGGTCACGCAGACTCACCATAGTCTCGTTTTCTTGAAGATCTTGTTGTCCGACGTGGTGCTGGTCTGAACGAGTGAGGCTGGGATCGTGAGAGTAATTACAGTCATCACGTGTTTCTAAAAAGGAAGTACCCCCTATGATACATTATCTATGGCATTGGCAATACTGGTACAACCCGTTCGTTCAACGCAGGCGGAGCACCAGGAAACCCCCACGGATACGCATACTGAGGTTGCGCTGCTACATACCCATGCGGGTACGCCGCCCCCCACTGTCCTGGTACCACACCACCGTGTGCACCCACACCCGGCCAACCCAACCGCCCCACACCACTCGCAGTACCCTCCAACAACGCCGCCGCCGACTGTTTCGCCCACATATCCCACTCTGACCAATACGCTGGCCGCTCCACCACCTCCGGTCGCGCATTGTACCACGACGGGTCTGCACCCTGCCGCACCTTCCTGCGCATCACACTCCTCGGGTTCTTCTCTGGGACGTACGCGTCCGCGATCTGCTCGTCCGAGTACCATGGGAGGTTGTCCAGATCGGTGACGAACCGCCGCAGACGCGCCATCGTCGAGGCGAGCGAGCCATTGGAGAATGATCGATCGATCACGGGGGCATCGAGTTGAAGGACGCCGCCGCCACTGGGTGCAGCGAACAGCGACTTGTTTCGTTCCTCTTCCTCCTCGTCGCTGCGGACGACGGCTATGGGCGGCGCGAGCACGAGCGGGAGCGCAGGGTTGGGGTAGCCGTGCTCGTGGAGGGTCTGCGAGCCTTCCTCTGTATTACCACCGCCAGGCTCTGGGGCATGCACGGAGAGGCTGCGTCGTATGGGCCCTGGGGTGGCCGCGCGTGCACTGACGGAACGGATGGAGCGGACTGAGTTGGGCCGTGGGGAGGGCGGAATGGAGGGGGAGACGATGGTGACGGGCGGCAGGATCTCTGCAGGCCCAGGAACAGGCGATGCGCGCAGCGAACCTGGGACGACAGTAGGCGTAGCATTGATCTTGGCCGACCGCGCATAGGGCGATGCGTACGGCGACGCGACATGCCGGACCTCGGGCTCCGTCCCCGATTCGGGGGGCGTCGGGTCTACGTACTCGCTCGGCGCGCTCAGCTGTGCGCCAGGCACCGTGAACGGCTGATTTTCGTAAAAGCTCGTTCTGGGGATGGGAAAAGCTGGACCGGGGCGGAAGCCTGAGAGTTTCTTGAGGCCCTTCCAAAACGACTTTACCAAGCCGGGTCGCTGTGGTCGTTGGTACGGGTCAGCAGGGTCGTCCTGCGGAAACTGGAAGTCGTCTAGGGTCATGTGTTCTCCAACGGTTGGTATAGGACTCGGAGGGATGGGCGTCCCTGGACGACTGAAACGGGCAGGGATGGAGGGAACCTGCTGGGGAGGAGGTATCCACGGCGAAGGGGGTGCATAGGGCGTCTGTGGTGTCACTGGTTCGGGGGAGGAGATCCAGGTGACATCCCTGATGCGTGGTGGTTGGTGTCCAGAGCGACTGTAACGGTTTCGGCGAGAGGGCGGGCGACGGTATGGATCATCGGGATCGCTGGAATAGTACGTCTCTGGGACATGCACGCCTTGCGGGGAGGGAAAGCCTATTGTGTATCGAGAAGCCATTGACTATAGGTACATGAGGAGTAAGTAGAAGAGAAACTCGTTTTAGGCAGGCACATTGTACGTCTGTATTACACACCACCATCATTGACAGGTCAACCGGTCGCCGGTCACCATTTTACCATCACTTTTTTTGATGGGCCACCGACGTCGGTGACTAGACCAAGGGGCAACGCGCCCCCACGTCCTTGGGCTGGCACAGCATCCGACCGGCGTCCACTTTCTTCCACTTCATCATCCTTTCGTTCGTCTCTGAAGAGTCTCCCTTGTCCTAATCAGTCGGTGGATACGTGAATGCCGTTGTGTCGTGGTGTCCCATCATAGGGTTCGTTGCAAGTTCGTTGACTTTCAATCCTATAGTGATCGTAATTTGCACAGGTTTTCCGGCAGAATTTTGCCTCCGATTCTTACAGGAAATCCCAACACTATCCTCGCGCGGAAGAGCGAGCCGCAACCAACAAAAGAACCTATTCCGACCCCGACTGCATAGCAATAATATTAGCGCCATACAATCTAACCGCCGACAGGCATGCGCTCAGGATGGGCCGTCCATGAGACTTAAAAAGAGAGCAGGCGACGCCCCCAGTTCATTTCACTTGCCCACGTGGTGTCCAACATGTCGTCCACCTCCCATCTGTCTCTTTTCGTTTCTCTATGTCTTGTCGTAGCCGGCCTCGCACAAGTACCTCGAGATCCATTCGCAGTGCCAGACTTCCTTGAAGAGCAGACGCTTGAGGCAGCGTATGCAATCTCGAGCTACGCTACTCTCGGGAGCCCTTCCTGGCCACCCGCATCAACTTGGGAATCCCTGAACGCTACCCTTGGCGGTCGACTGCAGGCGTTGCGTCCGTGGGCCGCGGTATGCTATACTCAAGACCCGCTCTATGATTCAGACAAGTGCAAGACCGTGTTGTCAAACTACACCAACGAACATACGGTACGCTTGTTTGTCTTGGCCGTGTTGGACATGCTTCATGACCCTTTGATTAGCGAGAAAGCATCGCATCAGCTCTTCTCTGGACGAACTGGGAGAGTTGTGGTTATGATAATGGTTGCGCGTTGAACTATTCCGATCCACAGGTGGTCTCTGGAGAAACTTGTCACCAAGGCACTACACCGCCCTATGGTGTTGCCATCAGGAACTCCCGGGATGCCAGCGACGTCGTGAAATGGGCTACTGCTCACAACGTTAAATTGACAATGAAGAACACGGGTGTGAAATATCTGCTCGCCAGCTTACCTTTTTCGTGACTGTTTACGTCCTTTTTCTCAAGGGCATGACTACATCGGTCGTTCCTCGGGCCCTTCATCGCTCCAAGTCTTCACCCACCATCTCAGCAGTGTCGCGTATATCGCTGATTTCGTCCCGCAAGGCTCAGCTGCTGCACCAGTTCCTGCCCTTAAAATCGGTGCCGGAACCCAGCTAGAAACCAGTAAGTGCGGGTTCCTGTTCTCCACATCCTTCCTCACCCCTGCGACCTCAGTCTACCCTGTCCTGGAAACATACAATGTTTCGGCCGTATTAGGAGGTTGCTTGACCGTCGGCGCTGGTAGGTGGCGCTTATCTAAATTTGTTTGCCTCTCACTCAGCGTCGGATCAGCTGGCGGCTTTATCCAGGCAGGCGGATATAGTATGCGAGTAACCCTCTTGTCAATCTACTTTTGTGCTCATACATATGTCGAATCAGACTCAGTCCGGCACACGGTCTCGCTGTAAGACGCCATTTTTTATGTGATTTCCTTGGATACTGACCATCTCAGGTTGACCATCTTCTCGAGGTCGAGGTGAGTCGTATGATCGCACTTGATACCATTCCTGACGAGTTGGTTTGCTAGATCGTGACTGCGGATGGCGTCGTTAGGACAATCAACGTCGCTCAAGATTCTGACTTGTTCTGGGCAATACGTGGAGGAGGAGCTGGAAGCTGGGGCATCATCAGTGCGTCGATCTGTTGTACGACTAAGGGCATTGGAATGATAGACTATTCCTTTAGTATCCATCACTGTTGCAACGCTCCCCCCAACGGAGGTCACGGACCTATCCCTGCTCATAGCGCCAAACCCCTCGCAGGACCTTCGGAACCTTGGTATCAACTTTGTCGCTCTCCTTGGCAAGTATCAGAATCAGATTAGCGAGTCGGGTATAACGTCCACCACCGTGTTTGTTGGGGATGCGTACAGCCTGGTGCGTACGCCCAACCCACGCAACGATGTGCGATGTTCACATGGCGCTCCATAGAACTTCATTTGGCCTGTCGCAATGTCATCCATATCACACCTCTATCCATTTTTCGACGAGCTCCACGCTCTCTCGAGCAACTACTCCGTGATGTCAAACGTCACGCACCATTATCCAACCCTCACCGCAGCGATAGAGCAGAGCGTGAGCCCTTCTGCGGATGCCGTCAGCTTCTACGGCGGCGCCACGGAACTCGCCTCTCGTTTCGTACCTCGATCGATGTTGGAGGACGCACAGTCCATTCAAATTGTCGCGGAAGCGATCTGGGAAGGACTGCAGATCAACATGATCCCAATCAAGGATCGCCCCGCCGGCGTGTTTGAAAAACAAGTCGGCGCAATCTTGTTTGGCGACATGCCCGCTGCGACGCGAGACCGTGTCAACGACACGGGCGCGAACCCTGGGTTCTATGGCGCCGCGTGGCACGTCCTTTACCCCGGGTAGGTCCTTTTGAACCATGTGGATGACGTCTTGGATGTCGACGGCACGGCATTTACAGGTCGTGGACGCTCGGCGCGAGCGAGACTACGTATGTCTCGATGGTGCAGTCTGTATACGGCGCGGTAGGCCCTTTGAGTGCGCTCGGGCTGACAGCCAGCTTCCAGAACGAGGGGAGTGCTTGGGAAACGAACTGGCAGCAAGGTGCACTGCACGACACCCCTGCGTGCCTCTTGGCTGATCATGGTCTCTCCACAGCGTTTTTCGGTTACAAGTACGACCAGTTACAACAGATCAAACAGGAGTACGATCCCAACAACTGTACGTGCTTTGAACTGTTTTTTGTTCGCTTCTTCTGTTGATGCGTTCGTGATCGTCCCCCGGCTAGTCTTTACGACGTGGAAGGTCAGCCAGTTCGTTCATGGTGTAGTTATTTTTGATGATGACTGATGGTGTTTACTAGGGTGTGGCATCTCCCATGCGTTCTGACGTGTTTGCGTGTTATCACCGAAGTTGAAGCTGACGGATTAACGCCCGTGCGAGGACCTCGTCTTCTATCTATATCTAGCAAAACAATAATTATCCCGACGCGTCCGTGCAGTCATGTCTGATGCGTGAATGGAGGGTCATCGACCCGATCACGGCCCGAGAAGAATGTGAGGATGAATGATACAATCGCGGTGATGTCGGCACCTTGACGTGTCCGAGACCAAGATTTACAAAAGCTACGATTTGGAGGCTAACTCGCTCTAGCTGGCCACAATACCGATTTGAGATGTTGAAGACCACACCCTGTAAGTACGTGTCATGAGTTGTGGTTTTGTCATCGGTCGAGTATCACGGCCGTCACGTATCGTTTCCCTTTCCTGCTCGTTGTCCCTATGTACTTAATGCATCTCTGTTCTAGTGATCAACGTGCTTTGTTAGGCGTACGCACCGCGATCCCTCGCGATCCTGACAGTACGCCACGTGCATGTGACAAAGTCCTCACTGGCGGTGTGGATCGCAGAATGGTAAACCCTCAGACTGAACGTTGGCTCGTGATACTGTTTGTCTCCACAGATTTCATATTCGTCTGAAAATCACGGGCCGAGAAGTGGGTCGGTGAAACAGAGAAAGTCAAGACGAACGGCGCTCAAAAGTTGTGAGTGCCTAGTTTACTTTACGCCTCCTCGTCGTGGGACCGTTGTCGACCAAAAAGTTGACTTTGGGCCCAAAGGAAGAAAGTCGGAACACGTTGCGTCGTCGATATCATCCACATCATTGATAACCCACGTTTTAACCTGTCATCGTTAGAAGGCTCCCCCTGTCGTCAAGTAAGGACCTGATATAATTCAAAAAGTCCCGTTGCCACATTTTCCGCATTGCGCGCTCGGGGTTGTCTGTTCGTCTGTCCAAGGGCCAAAAGGGATCATGAGTTGCGCTCATAGGGCCACCATTATAGGAATCCAACGCCATCACCGCTAGACCTTTTTTGCACGTTGGGCGGCCTTGGGTGGCACCAGATATGAACGTTGCTACCTACGCGCCATCAAGGCACGTTCCGCAATGAGTGGGGCCTGAAACACTGGGTTGGAAGCCAATTGGCCAGACTTCATTGGGCCCATCACCTGTCTTGCCGAAACGTGTCAGGCGGAGTCTCGCAACAAGTGTCAGCTGATTGTTTGGGGGACGCCACCTGAGATATATAAGGTGGGTCCGATTCGGTTCTCTATCTTCATCACTCCCTCTCACCACTTCATTCATCAATCATATCAACATGGGTTGGTTCAGCAACGACCATGAAGACTCTTACAATGATTACGTGAGTCTACTTCCGTCAGGATGGCGGAAGTGTTCATCTCGATCTGAGACGCTCTACACAGAATGACACGGAGCCTCACAAAGCCAAGCTCAGTCATGAATTGCTTGCTGGAGCCGCCTCCTACGAGGTTCGCGTTCACTCTCTATCCACATCACCTTACATTATTTAAGCGAACACCGTTGCATCCCATTTAGGCTGCCAAGGCCTATGAGGACCACTGCGCTGCGAACGGCCACCCTGACAGCCACGCAAAGGCAAAGGAGATCCTGTAAGCGCATTCTTCTCCGCCATCCAGTGCCCGACTCAAGATCAACATCGACTTTAGTGCTGGTTTCGTAGGTGTCGCTGTCGATCGCCTTGCTGAGACCAAGGGTGTAAGTATATATGAATCCTGTTTGTCATGCTACCCTCATGCTCATTGGTCATTGAAGATGGACGCCTGGGACAATTACCAGGAAAAGAGAGCTGAGGCCACGGGTGAGTGTATGACTTAACATCAACTTTTGTCTCCGTCTGATGACCACGATCGCTTCGAAAACAGCTCTGGCTCAAGATCGCCTCGCGGATAGGCTTGCGGATCGATATGATGATGATTGCTAAATTGTCAGAGTCCCTCAAGTGAATCGCCGTGTACTTGTACAGTAAATAACAATGAATAACGAATCATCATCGGTGAGAATAAGATCGAGACACGCACAAGATTTTATTGTGCCGTCGAGTCTGTCAGACTCGCGCACACGAGCATCAACGACGCCCGAAGCCTAAAAACATAATGATTTATTTTGGCGAGATGTAAGAGGATATGGCGCTCAGTTACGTTTAGGTCAGACGGAGTGGGCCCTCGTAAGGGCGCGGGACCAAGAATTAATTATTCGCCCCCCGTTTCTGGTCGAGTAGATATACTAGCTACGATGTCTCAGATGTGTAAACTGAGACCTACTCGGCTTGATGAGGCCGAGCTAGTGTTTGCTCGTATTGATGCTAATGGTCGATGGTCGTACTCCAACACTCCCCCTCAAGCCTAGCGGAGGCCGAGTCCTTTGGTGTGGAGCATGTGTTGAGGACGTGGCAAGGCTTTAGTCAGGACGTCGGCTGTCATCTCGGCCGTAGGGCAATATACGAGATTAATCCAGCCGACCTGCACTGCTTTCCTCATATGGAGGTTCTTTAGGTCGAAATATTTCGCTTGTTTATGGAATTGGGCGTTTGACACGATCGCTATCGCTGACTTATTGTCGCCATACAATATCGTGGCTTTCTTTGGTTTGTAACCTATCTCTTCATAGAGATTTTGTAGCCAAATGATATTGTGTTCAGCGTGTGCCATTGAATTAAATTCGGCCTCGGCAGTAGAGAGCGCGTGAGTTAACTCCCTTTTGGAACTCCACATAATTGCACTGCCATTCAAAATAAACACGTTACCACTCGTTGATGTCAAATCGTGATTACTCGTGAAACTCGCATCTGTTACGCTCACTGCGAACTCTTGATGTCCAGCGACGTGAGGAAATGGAGAACGCTATGTTCACTGCGGACTCTTGAAGTCTGGCGAAGTGAGGAACCCAAAAAGGGGTTTCATCCTAGATGCGTAGACTTCCGATGACCAGCGCATTCCTAGTGAGGGGAGGAGATGCGCGAGGGGAGGGGCTTGATGACGGTGGACCCCTACCAGCGTGGTAACGTGAAGAAGGAAGTCAGACGACTGAGTGAGGAAGATCTAGGGGATACTATACGACTAGCCCAGGCGGTTACCCAAGAGAGCGACCTGGCAACTAGAAGCGGTGGATGCCCGTTTGATAAGGTCCGTCCGAGAGGATGGTGGCTCAAGGCGGAGGCCCAGCGCAACCCAGAGGATGGACTACATCTGAGGGTCTATTGTTACGATTCTCTACTTGCCATGTCAATTTTCTTCCTTCTTTGACTTATCCTTTATGCCGTTCTATTAGTGGACTCCATTTCCAATTCACGGTAACGCTTCCTTCTGGTTACCTGCTGTTTGATCCTTCTTTATTACGGTTGTGACAGCTGTCGTACAGCATTCCCCATTTGGCCGCTTCGCCCCTTCTGCTCTTCCACGATCGGCCTTCCGTTGTTCTGCTTTCCCTTTTTGTTCCGCTGTCACCATTGCGCAGTATCTTTCCCTTGCTTCCGATACTCCACTTATACCATATTCAGCTTGGTCCGTGCCCACACTATCACCGTATAAATACTGAGCCACATGTACCGTACTACCTAAGCTAATTCTACGCAATCATCTCTGCATTCAATCCTGTGTGCTTCCGCTTCTAAGGCACTCTCCTTCGGCTTCCACCCTTAGGACTTGCGCGCTTCCTAGCGTCTGCGTAGAACCGGTACTACATGTCGATCATAGACCTATTGGCATAGTCTGCCTTTCAGCGTTGTGTCAACCCCACCTTAGGCTCACCATCGCCTTACGAGTGGCTCTATCAAACGGGCATCCCTTCTCACTCAGTCTGCTTGTTATCACTTCGCAGGACTTCGGTTCGCAGTGAGCGTAACAAAAGAATTAGCTTTCCCTTGTCCCTACTCTCATCGTAGCAGACTACCCAACACTCACCATATTCCGCTTCCAGGCACCATCTGTTTCATCCTCGTCATCCTCTTCCACCTCCCCTCCCCGCTCCCCTATCGTGGCCTCCCCTGGATTCCCGTCCTACCCGTTACCAGACCTTTGGCGCCTTCCGGCTGATCATCCAGACTTCCGGTACCAACCAGACACCTACTCTGGAGACGCGTTCACCCAGGAGTATCGTACCATCCAACGACGACTAGCTGCTACCAACCGTGCAGCAGGGAGACCCTCCGACGCTATCCCATCCCCGCTCTGCATAGACATCCCTATACCTGCAGACCCTCCTCTGGATCCCGATTCCCCCATTGACCCTGATCTATCGGACTCTGACAACGACATGCCCGAACTTAAAGCTGAACTCCCCGACGAGTTCTCCGGAAATGGCTCAGACGCTAATTGGTGGCTTATGGCCATGGATGCATACTTTACCATCAACCCCAAGTACAACGACGAAGCAAAGATCGTTACAGCCCTTAATCGCATGAGCAAGGGCAAAGGAAGGATCTACTCAGAAGGCTACTATGAACGTATGGCTAGGGACGCCATCCCAGCCGATGAACGCACCTGGACTCATTTTAAAACCGACTTCAAGGGCATGATGGCAATCCACGATGAGGCCTCCTCCGCTAGGCACAAGCTCTACGTGCTTAAGTAGGGATCTAACACCGAAGAAGCATTTAACCGCTTCACCTCCGAATTCCGCCTCCTCACCGCCCAATCCAGACTCACCGAGCAAACTGCTCTCTGCGAGCTCTTCTCTAGAGGGATCCACGCGGATCTAATGGAGAAGATACTCGGATCTGGAACTGAGCCCACCGACGTAGCCACATGGATCACAGCTGGCAGCAAATTCGCTCGCCAAACGGAGCGCATCAGAGATATTCGAGGACGACAACCCGGCTTCGCAGGATCAGGACACACTTCCTCCCGCGACCCCAATGCCATGGACGTCGATTACATCGCGCTCACGCCTGTAGACAAAGCGAAACTCATGAAGGAAGGTCGCTGCTTCTATTGCAAGAAGACAGGACACAATATTAGGAACTGCCACCTTAAGAAAGGTAGGGATCGCGGCAAGGGTCCGCGTCCTCGTTCAGATGGAGAACGGAAAGAGCAGCGGAGGGAGGTACAAGACCAACCTCAAAAGACGGATAACGAAGCCGTAAGGATGGTGGAACACCTTGCGACAAAAGGACACAAGGCCAAGGAGATTTCCG
>JBBPMK010000285.1:0-28181 GCA_038090295.1 Boletus semigastroideus
GGCAGATACGTTTGGGAGTTGAAGGACTGGTTCTGCAAGGAAAAGGGTTTTTAGACTGTGAAATGCTTGTTCGCAGGCAGGAGACCAATTCCAAGGGAGGTTTTTCTTGGTGAGATCTATGAGGGGTCGGGCGATGGTGGAGTAGTTGGCGATAAATCGTCGGTAGAAGTTAGCAAAGCCAAGGAAGGATCTGATGTCTTTGACTTTGGTGGGGGTAGGCCAAGAGGCGATACCATCGAGTTTGATAGGGTCCATAGCGATTTGGCCTGGTTTAACGATCATACCAAGGTATTCGACTTCCTTGGTTGCGAATGAGCATTTTTCAAGACGGAGGTGGAGGTCGAGTTCCATCATTCATTGTAGAACTCGTTTAGTTCGTTGTGTATGGGTTTCTTCGTCTCCAGAAAAGATGAGTAGGTCATCCATATATATAACGAGCCATCCTTCGGCGATCATGTCGCGGAAGGAGTCATTCATGAATCGTTGGAAGGTGGCTGGAGAGTTGGTTAATCCAAAGAACATTACGGTTGGTTCGAAGAGGCCTTTGTGAGTGACGAAGGCTGCTTTCCACTGGTGTCCATCCTTGATTCGGACGTTATTGTATCCCCAGCGGACGTCGAATTTTGTGAAGATTTTGGCATCCTTGAGTTTGTCAACCAAATCGGAGATGAGGGGGAGGGGGTACGCATCGCGAACGGTATGTTCGTTGACGTATCTGTAGTCCTGACAAGGGCGTAGTTTTCTGTCTTTCTTCTTTACGAAGAAGAAGGGGGAGGCTTGAGGGGATTTAGAGGGACGAATTTTTCCAGAATGAAGGTTTTCTTCAATAAATTCATTGGTTGCTTTTTGTTCGTCCGGGGAGAGGGGGTAAACCTTTCCAATTTTCGGGGAGAAAGAGTCGTTAAGATTTATTTCATGGTCGTATGGTCTGGAAGGGGGGACGTGTTCGTTTGCTTCTTTATTAAAGACAGAAGCAAATTCTTGATATTCTTTGGGGAGAATGGGTTTTGGTTTGGTCAATTCTGCTTCTGCTGCTAGCTGGGTGGCGGTGGTGAGTCTGGCTATGGCAGCTGTGGGTATGAATCGGGAGCCGCATCGAATGATGCGATGGACCGAGTGGTTTACTTTTGCTCGGGTGAGGTATTGTTTTTCTGTTTCGTAGTCGATGTAGGAGTAGAGCTTGTTATGCTCGGTAGGGGTTGTATTGATTTCTCGCGGTGGGGGAAGGGTTTGATCAGGAAAATGGGAGTCGTGTCGTTTAGTGTCGGAGACGAATTCGTGGTAGAGTTGGGAGGATTGGTCCAAGGTTTCCGGAATGGAGATGGTTTGGGCAAACCAGTCTATAGTGGGGTTGTTTTCCTTGAGCCACGGCATTCCTAGAATGAGATTTTCTTTTCCACAGTTCATGACATGGAAGGTGTTTTTTGTAGCGATTCCTTCTATGTTGAGGTAAAGTTCGGAGAGGAAGCGGATGTCTCCGTTTCGGTTAGGGGTATGGTCAACATTGTTGACTGGAATGGGGTTTCGGAGTTTGACGAGGGGAAGTTTGTGTTTTTTAGCGAAGGACCAGTCGATAACATTGAGGTCAGCGCCGCTATCGACTAGGGCAGGGGTGTCGACGGTTTTCATCATGTGTGAAGGTACAATGAGTTGGGAAGAGATTCTCATTGCAGATCTAGCAGTGGATACAACTACAGGAGCACACGTGATAGGAGAGGGAGGAGGTACTTGCGTCAACCAAGTCCTCCTTTTCAAAAATCCTTGGTGAAGATGGTGGAAATGGTAGAGGTCTCTTCGTCATCTTCGTCATCTTCAATGGAGATAAGGTTTGGGATGGGGATGTGTTTGGGTTTGGATTTAGTAATTCGAACGTTCTTTGGTTTGGATGTGTAGGTAGGACAGGAGGACGAGTTGTGTCCTTTCTGTCTGCATCTGAAGCATCTCCCTTCTTTGATACATCGTTTTCGTTCTTCATCGGTGAGTTTCTTTGGGGGGGTGTAGTTTGTTTCTACCTTGTCGACGTCCATAGCGTTTGGGTCTCATTCAGTTTTGTGGGTGGCATGGTAGACGGTGTATGGGAGGGTTGGTTTGATTCCTTTGTGGGCACGTTCTACATATTGGGCTTGTTCGAACTGTGCTTGGAATTGCTCAGCTCGTTTGTACCATTCGTCGATGGTTGTGGGTAGGGTGTCCAGGGATAAGATTCTTCGTGAAAGGGGTGGAGGAATGGCTACTTGGAAGTAGGCAATAAGGACATCATGATTGTTAATCTCCGAGAGTTGTACTTGGTTTTGGAAGGTGGTGATGTCGTCGGATAGGGAGGGAAGGTATTCTTTTTTCTGGGGGTTGTAGACCATTTTTCTGGTTTGTAGCCAAGCGATGGCATTTGATTTGGTATCAGAACATTGAAACGAGGTGACAAAGGCTTCTGCGAAGTCTTTCCAGGCTGGTAGGGTGAACTCGTATGACGTGGCGTCGAAGTATTTACTTCGAAAATTGTCAGCCCAAGTTGCTGCTGATCCTTTGGACATATAGGAGAGTGTGAAGGTGATCTTTTTGTCATCAGAGTCATAGACTTTCCTGTTGGTATGGAGATAAGCCGAGATGGTTAGTAGCCATGGTCTAGCCTTGGCTCTATTTCCATCGAAGGCTTCTGGGGCTCTGATACGGAGTTCGGTGGGTTTGGATGAGGACATGGGTGGTAGTTCGATGGGATTTTCAATGGGGGATATGTGGTCGAAGTTATGCAAGAGGGTCCTCTTGAATATTGGTAGCTTGTTCGAAGTGTTCTGCCAGTGTTTGGATGACGGTAGCTTCTTCCTCAGTAGGAACATCAACTAGGTGATCTGAGTCAGGATGTTCTTCCTCAGGGGAGGGTGGTGGGGAATCTGAGTGGTCGGGGTTGGGGAGGTCAAGTCCTCAGTGACGATTTCGCCACATGAGATTGTAGGGAGGGCGTGGGGTTGAAATATTGGCAAAACGAAATTTGCAGGGGTGGTTGGTTCAGCTTGGGCTTTTGTTACACTTGCCTAAGTGTAGCCCTTACTTGAGTCGAGGGACGAAGGTGTCGGATCGAGTCCGAACGGAGGTTCAATCTAGAAGACGTGAACGTACTACTGACGCCTTGGTAGGACGTTCAGGGACAAGACAATACCCTTCACAAGCGAAGGATATTGGACAAGGTGCAAGAGTAAAGCAGGCACTCAATAGTAGCCTGGAGACTAGGAGAGAGAGGGGATGATATTGGGTGCAATATAGAGAATACAAAGGGAGCCCAAGCTAGCGAACTATGGACTGAAGTACAGGGTTTATATAGAAGGAGATAATGATGCTGACTAAGCAGATAGAAGGCCTTGGAAGGTGAAAGAACAATGGAGTCAGAGATGGGAAATGAAGAGGCAATGCAAGGCAATGCAAAGGAAAGGGTGATGATGGATCACCAGGGATAAGGGTGCAAAGGAAAGGGTGATGACGGATCACCAGGGATAAGGGCATTGCCTTGTTGAAAGGCTATGCTGGTCATAGGTTCACATGATGTAAGCGGTAAGTCCAAAAAGGGAAACAAGAGAAAAGAAAGAGAAACGGGCGATCGTAACAGATACAGAGCATATTTATCACATTGAGGGTGGAGGTAAGTGATAAAAAATCACAACTAATAAATTTACATGCATGGTTTGCAAGAAAACAGGGCATACTGCAGGAGATTGCTGACATCATGGTTGTTATACTTGCCTAAGTATAGCCCTTACTTAAGATGAGAGATAAGGGGTTTGTTGGATCAAGTCACAACAGAGGTTCTGTCATAAAGACGAGAATAGACTTTCAATGCCTTGAAGGTCATTCAGTAAACTGAGGGAATACCCTTCACAAGAGAAGGATATAGATGAGGTCTGAGTGCTAAGCAGGCACTTGATAGTAGCCTGAAGACTAAGAGAGCAAGAGGTGTTACACTTGCCTAAGTGTAGCCCTTACTAGAGACAAGGGACTGTTGGATCAAGTTGCAACAGAGGTTCTGCTTGGATAGAGTGAGAATGGACTTCTGATGCCTTGAAGGTCATTCAGTGGACAAGGATACACCCTTCACAAGAGAAGGGATATAGTCAAGATACAAGAAGAGAGCAGGCACTCAATAGTAGCCTGAGAACTAGGAGAGAATGATGATATTGAGATGATGTAGAGAATACAAAGGGAGCCCAAGCGAGAGAGCTGTGGACTAAGGTACAGGGTTTATATTGATAGAGGTAAAGGCACTGACTAAGCAGTTAGAACACCATGGAAGGTGGAAGAATAAAGGTGAGTCAGAGATAAGGTAAGAGAGGCAATACAAGGGCAATGCAGGAAGAAGGGTGATGATGGATTACCAGAGATAAGGGGCACTGCCTTGTTGAAAGGGGTAAGTGCATATGACTAAGTGTTAAGTCCATAAGTGGAAGAGAAAAGACAAAGGAGAAATAATAGGAGAGAAACAGGTAATCATAACAAGAACTCTTCTTGACTTCTACCAACATCTCTGTGCTTTTAGCCTTCTGTCTACCAACTCCAGGTAAGTATTCCTCTGGTGTCTTCCCAGTAGTATATGTGCCATATCAACAATTCATACAAAATTAAAGGTGTTTGCTTTTGAACACAAATGAGTTGTGGCTATACCATTTGGGGAGCATAACTTCCATATATTCTACTATTTGATGGCTGGTGCATCAGCAGAAGAACAGCAACATCTCCATCTCACTGACAAAACTCAGTTACCAATATCTCAGCTAGCATGCAGGTACTGGCATGCATGCCAATACATAGCAGTACATGTAAATACAAAATACAACAGTATATTTCTCAGTCTCCTAAGTTTGTGTGTTATGGTCAAGTAGTCAATGCCACTGGCACTTCATTCCATGGGGTGCAAGAAAGTTCACTACAGAAAAAAAGTTGGTCCTCAAAAAAAAGTGGTCATCCAAAAGAAAATGGTCATCAAAAAAAAAAAAGGTTTTTGTGCAGATCTTCCGCTATAAAGCTGGACCTATTCCGCACAGTTTATCTTGTCGCATCCGCAGTGATTGTTGAAGTAATGGACGTTGGCAACTCGAGTTGAGCAGACGCTTACGTAACTACACTCGATATCACTCAGCTGCTTGCGTCTTCACATTGTGTCGCTCACTGCCATTGCTCCTGGAAGACAACGACCAGCGACTGCGTATCGACATCAAGGCGTTCTTAACATGCTCCCGTTATTTGGAAATGAGCGTAGGCGCGAGATCAACTTAGGAGGGTCGACTTCTGTCTCATCCCAGGCCGCGATCTTGGACCAAGCACGAGCCCGAAGGATGGAACGGGAAGCGCAGCGCAAACGAGAGGAGAGTGCGATCCGAATACAGGGTTGGTGGCGTGGCGCACACGAAACTCGACGCGTCCGACAGCAACTGCGTCGGATATTCCAAGAGCAAGTTACTGGCCTCACAGCATTGCGATGTCTTGTCCTAGTCGGACAGGATGAAGAACTTCTCTTGATATGGTCTGAGAGAATGTCTCAGGACGATGGTGAGCCCGTTCGCTGTGACCATGTGGCGTCTACTCATCTCTGAGCGCTACAGCACTGTTGTTTGGACCCGCTCAAGGCAGTGATCGCGACTCTTGGATAAACCTTTTGTGTCGCGTCGTCGTTCTCCTGCTCCATTCCGTATCAAGCGGAGCCGAGTGAGCGTCTCTAGCAAACTACACGTTGTATGGTTGACGTTCTTTTAGTGTACCCGCTGCCTTGCCGCACCTCCAGGTCATGTGCAAACTTTTGGATTCGTCCTTGGCCTCAAGGCTCCTCGGACCGTCCGAAAACGATTTATCGTTACGGATATCGCAATGGGTCCTCAAGGGTGATGCGTACCAACACCTTGGACGTGCAATAGCGTCAATCGTCTGTCCCTTTCGTTTTTCCAAATCTCAACGATTTACTTTTCCACAGGAACCCGAGGCGAAAAATCACCCGTCTATTCCTTACCTGGTCAAACTTCTGTATCTGCCGCTCGCCAGCTTTCCGTCATCGCCAGAGTTATTTTCCCGGTCGTTCTCCGCTTTCGTCTCGCACATCCTTGCACTTCCCTTACTCCCCAATCGAATTCCTCTCATGTCACTCTCAGAATTATCTGCACAACTTCCTCTCGCGTATTTGCATGTACTATCACCGTGTTTCCCCGACATCATTTCCATGACATCCACGCCGTCCCGGATCAACATTGTCGCAAATCTCCTCGTGTTTACCCCTCCGCGATATACCACGCTTTCTGTAGCATCGATGAAGGCTTACCTACAACTCCTTTCTGCTTTATTGAATGGCTTACCACCCCACGCTTTAGAACCGCCGCTACCTAGAGACTCCCAAGCACCACCCACGTCATGGGCGGACGATAGCGACTCGGATTCAGAACATCCAGCTGCTATCATTGCCTTGCGATCTGCCCTTCCTCCCCTCGAACCGCGAACACGGAAACGCTTGCAAACTTTACCTTCCCCTGCCCACTTGAATTCTCTTTTAAAGCTCGCGCACCATCATCCAGATTTACTTACTGAATTGGTCTCGATGCTTTACAGCCTAATTCTCGTCTGGCCTTCCAGAAAGGACAAGGTGCTCAGCACCCTACTGTTATACGGTGGGGGAGGTCTCGTGCGCGAAATATATCGCGAGTTTGTTCGGGCGACGCCACTCGGTCGTGACGAAAATCTCACATCGCTTATGGGTATGTGCTCAACATGCGGTTGTCTTTTTATTTCATGGTATTGACGTACGTTAGATCCTTCTTTTGTGTCGTACTGGCCGCCCTTACTTCTCCTCACCGACTTGTACACACAATCGCTCCTTACGATGGGCGACGACGAGTTCTTCTCTGGTTCTCGAACTACGCTGACGCTCAATGAGCTCATCCCATTCTCTCGCACCCTCTTCAACATCGCTTTTACATTGTACTGGAGAGAGGATCAAGCAAAGATAGAATCAATGGTTTCAGGGCTGAATCTTTCTTGGGAGGGCGTACGTGATAGGATAACAAAATGTTTGCAAGCAATCCATGCACGAGAGTGCGCCAACGCCCTGTTTTACGTGGTGTCACTGACTTCTTCCCTATAGCTCTCGACGACCATTCATGCCAGAAGACCATTGGCACGTGAACTCTCAAATTGACATGAACTCCTTCGTAGAGGCTGCCGTGTGCGTGCTACTCCATTTCCGTGATTGTTTTTGTCTGTTTAATTCCATCTTATCAGTTACGAGGAGCAACATGTTGACGAGGAGGGGGAAGGTCCTCGCCGCCCTGCCTCACGTCGCCAACCGAATCATTTCCCTCGGTTATCTCCACGGTTAGGGGTGCTCAACAACATCCCCTTTGCTGTACCATTTGAGATCCGGGTGCTCATTTTTCGTCGGTTTGTGCAAAATGACATCGCAAGTAGAGGTTTAGACCCCATGGGACCAAGAGGCAGAACGGAGGCATCCATTAGACGAACTAGCATTTCCCAGGACGGATACGATCGCCTCGCAGATGTCGATCTTCGAGGGCCGATCGGCATCACCTTTATCGATCAATTCGGAGAACCAGAGTGAGTCGCCGCCTTTTGGTGTACTTTGTATTCTGATTCGCGTTGGGAACCAGGGCTGGCATCGATGGCGGTGGTGTGTTCAAGGAGTTCTTTACTTCCTTGTGCAAGGAAGTCTTCGATACAGACCGTGGACTGTGGTTGGCGAACAAGAAGAATGAAATTTATCCCAACCCTCATACATATGCTACGGAGCGTAAGTCATCCATCACCGAATCTATTTCCATCCTTGAGACATTCACGCTCTTTCCCCTTCCTTCAGAACACAGCCTCAACTGGTATCGATTCATCGGTCGCATTCTGGGGAAGGCATTGTACGAGGGTATCCTAGTTGAAGTCGCGTTTGCCGAATTTTTCCTCGCAAAGGTATGCTGTTGGTTGGATATCATTTGTGATACCCAAAGTAGACCGACGTCCTTCTACAGTGGCTCGGGAAGCAGAGTTTCCTCGACGATCTTAGGTCACTGGATCCCGATCTTTACCAGGGACTCGTCTTCCTCAAGAACTACGCTGACAATATGGAAGATTTGTCACTCAATTTCACGGTTGCCACCGAAGGCACGTCGCATGCTCGATTACTTTCATTCCGAGTTTATTCTAAACTGTCGATAGAGTTTGGAGTCGCGAAAGCGATCGACCTCATCCCCAATGGAAGCAACGTGCCCGTGACGAGAGAAAACAGGCTCCAATACATATACCTCGTCTCCCACTACAGACTAAGCAAGCAGATCAAGCTGCAGAGCGAAGCGTTCTTCGAGGGTCTTTCGGAAATGATCGATCCCAAGTGGCTCCGGTACGTTTCCACAACGTCAACGAAATGGACGAAAGGCCGATCTGTCGTTCCGTTTAGCATGTTCAATCAACAAGAACTGCAGATTTTGCTGGGTGGCGTCAATGCGCCCGTCGACTTGGACGATTTGAGACAGCACACCAATTACGGTGGCGCGTATGACAATGACGAACCGACCATTCAAGCATTTTGGAGGGTAAGTCTACCAGGACGGTGGAGTCAAACGAAATGCGTTCGCTCATTTTCTCTAGGTGCTCGAAAGCTTTGATCAGGAGCAGAGGCGGGCATTTTTGCGTTTCGTCACGAGTTGTAGTCGACCGCCATTGCTGTGCGTCGTGTTGATTCACTTGCGTCGTCGACGAGATAGTTGTTGACACACATTTGCAGGGGATTCAAGCAACTGAATCCGTACTTTGCAATCCGGGACGCCGGGACCGACGAACACCGTTTGCCTACGTCGAGCACGTGCGTCAATCTGTTGAAGGTAAAACTCTCCATTTCGATAGACTCCCTAGGCTCACGCTGACTATCCTCCAGCTTCCGAGGTATCAGAGCGATAAGGTACTCCGAGATAAATTGCTTCAAGCGATTTCATCGGGTGCAGGATTCGACCTTTCATGACAAGGCAACCATATGTCACGCTTCGTAGAGACCATCGTTTCTTTTCTTCTTCCCTTTCCACTTCGGCAACGTTCTCCGTATACACACGAGATAGCAATCATACATACAACACGTGTAATGATGTAAGACCAACGTTTCTGTTATATTCCCGATAGATCCTTGTCGGAGGTGTTCACTTCCTCCCTCCGAGGGCGGTATAGATGTTGCTCTCCCCCGTGAATCCACGACGCGCTTCTTTGAAGTAATTGGACACCAAGAAGGCGACGTCTGCGGGGCGCGTTTAAGCGAACTGACGAGACCGCCGACTATACCATACAAACTTACCCAACGACTGTTCGAAATTAAGCCTGGGATCGCAAAATGACTGGTCGAACACGATCGTATCAGTCAAGCTTCGCGCCACGGAGGGAGGGCAGACGACGTACTTGGTATCTCAGCCCGAGCTCCTCTTCGCCGAGTTCCATGCTGCCGCCGAGACACTCGGTCACGCTGAACCCCTCGTCGTTCAGTTCGCCCGTGAACTCGAGGCTGACGCCGCCCAGACGGGAACCACAGGCGGTGTGGATCTCGGTGCATGACGTCAACTCGCGAATGAGCGTGCCGAAATGGCGCGTCTTGAGACCGGTCGCGGCGGTGAGCGTGCTGGTTGTGGATCGCGATCGATCATGATCGTTGGTTGTGGTCGTGGTTCCGTCAGTCCGTCTCGTGGGATTGGGGACGCAAGAGAGACCTACTTTCCGTGCATGGGGTCGCATACCCAGGCAACTGGATGCCCAGATGCTTGGACTGCTTGAATGTGGCCGGCAAGGTGGTTCCGTATCTGGGTTCGAGAAGATCGACGACGTTAAAGACGATGTACAACCGCAAAGAAGAGACGACTTGCCTTCTCGGCCCCGTAGCGTGTGATCAGCGTCACGCGACCAGGTTCCTTCTCGGGATTGACAACTGGGTGTCGCAGAGAAAGAGTGGAGAGTAAACAAATAATCAGGAGATCGGGAGAGCGAGCGCGTATTATTCCTCACCTTCGAGCAACTGGACGAGCTCGTCGTTACCCAACGTGGGTCCGACTTTAATCCCGATCGGGTTGCGGATGCCACGAAAGTACTCGACGTGGGCGCCATCAAGTTGTCGGGTACGATCGCCGATCCACAAAAAGTGCGCGGACGTGTTATAATGACCCCTGTCTCCAGATGGAGAATCTGGGAGGGGGAACTCGCGGGTAAGAGCTTGCTCATAGTCCAGCATCAGACCTTCGTGACTGTTCAGGAAATGTCAATGTCGACCGTGAGCCAAGCATCATCAAACAATGCCACAAGCCTGGTATAAAAATCCACTTCTCCTAGGACACCGCGACCGCCGCCACGTTCAAACGGAACGCTTTCTCTGCCTGAATCGACGCCGATCGTGCGGCTGAAGTCGAGGGCGTCGGAGAGACCCTCTGTGATTTTCTCAAATTCGCTCCTGAATATTAAGGGACGTCGATCAGCGGTGCAATAGGTCAAATCGCCGTAATACTAACCGAAGGGAAGGGGAACGAACATGGGAAAGCGACCAATCGCGTGGGTGATGAAGAGAGGCGAATCCCGAAGTAAGAAGGCCGCGAACATAGTTCAGGGTCGTTGCGGAGTGAAAATAGGCACTAATCACACTTGAGACGGACAGTACGACGCTCAGAGCAAGTCCTACCTCAGAAGTCGCTGGGGATCTGGTGTTCTGTCATTTGGGTCTAATCTAACAAAAGCTTTCAACGAGCCGACAGTTATATTAAGAGGTAGACTTACCCGTTCACGTTATCGCCCCTAGTCCAGTGTTCAAAACGATATGACGGTCCACTGATGGAATCTGAACGTACCGAAAACTGAGAACTTCTTTCTCCCCTATGCGTTCTATGGGGCTACTCCTCGGCTTGGCGTATTGGCCTGCAATACGGCCGACGCGTACCTACGGGGATTCTGTAAGAATGATTGCAATAATGAGACTCCGCCTTACCACTGGTAGACGGCCACCCCAAATCAAGATGAGGGAGAAAGAGAGAATCAATCCAATTTTCGCAGACAAGTTTTGCTGTCGCGTCGGTCAGTGAGTCGTGCGCTGATGAACAAACATGGTGACACGCACTTGGGTACACGCATCAAAGCTTTCTGCGCAGTCTCCTGCGTGAAGAAGGAAAGTTTCATTTCGTTGGACTGCTGCGAGTTGGAATCGCAGCCGTTCGATCTGACTCAAGAGAGTGATTAGCATTCCTAGACCATCCCGACGAAGATTCGGAGAACCTCGGAAGGTGTCACAAGAGGTGGTAAGGTGCTGATCTTCGTGAGTACGCTGTCCAGTCGCACATTAGAGTGGATAGACTGCCAAACAAAAGAAACAAACCTAGAGAGTCGTTCTGTGTCTGGGTAGTTGACCGCCTGTGCGAGTTGGAATTGAAACACGGAAATGAACACTTGCAACAAAATTGGTTGACATTTTCCCACCTGAGCGGCATGTTTCGACCTCCAAGACGATGGTGACCAAGCCGCCTCCACGACTTTGGACATTGCTAACAGGAAAAGGGGAGCGGAAGAGCGCCGGATCGAACGTTTCAGCGTTTGGTATGTGGTGGTGCAAGTCAAAGAGTACTACTGGCTAATACTACATCCATCAGCGAGTCCCATCGCCGCCATGCTTCCTGCGACCGCCGCTCAGTGAATTCCCACCATCTCGTTCGATTAGCCAACAGCCTTCAGAATTCGCGTCAAACCTATTCGATCAAGCGATTGTGCCATGCATCCTTGACGTTACACTACGTGCTACTCGACAGATTCATCCATCTCCAGGCGATCCTAGTCGTCTCCTTGTCGTTCCGACCGACGATGGACAATATTCCCACACCAACTGAGTGCAGCATTAAATATTACAGTAAATGTAAGATCTTTCAATGTGTTTCAGCGGACCATTGATGAGCCGTCCCAACAGCAGCTATGCGTTCTGGGTCCCCAAAACCCAGTACCAACTCATGCGAGTATGACTGTATGTTTTTCTGTCCGCGGACGAGACGCTCTTTTACCCCGAAATTTCCCTTACTTCCGTGTGGTCCATCGTTCGCGGACGCTATACCCTGGAACTGCCACGGATGATCTCCGTTTGGCTTTCTCTGATCTCCAAGGTCTGTGTAGGGTGCCTGGGTTGCCAGCAATGACCAGCCCACGATTGAGGACCCAAGTCGGATCAAGACGGGTATGGGCACCAGGGTTATGGATAAGGGTGGGCACGGGGGGTGATTACATCCCGCATCCGTCTTCTGTCGCAGAATATGTCGTACTGCTGTCTCCGAGGACGTATAAGAGGACTTCAAATCCACCGCTCATGCCACACGGTTTACTCGACACCTTCGCCTGGTTGCCTGTTGCCTCTTAACGCTTGCTATGTCTTCGTTCGCTCGCGCAGCCCTCGTCTTTGTTCAGACACTGGCCAATCATTTTGCCTTTGTACCTCCCAACAAGACACCCGAGAAAGGACGCTATCATACCGAAGAGTCGTATGTGTTGCAAATCGCACCCGTAGTCTTCAAGGTAATTCTACTATTTGTTTACTGGACCAACGCTCATGATGATCCCAGTTTCATAGTATGCTCTTGTGGTGTATCGCTGCAATTGAAGTTACTTCTGTACTTGCCGATCACCTCGGAGCGACTTTCTCCCCTTCCCCATTTATCCACCTGGATATGACCACTCGATCGCACATGGTGACACCCCTGTTCTTGGCTGGTGTGACCATGACCGTCTCTGGGATGCTCATCCGCCTCAAATGCTATCAAGAACTCGGCCAGCTCTTCACGTTTGACCTCAGCATCCTTCCCGATCACAAGCTGGTGACGTCCGGAAGCTATCGCTACGTTCGTCACCCCGCCTACACGGGCTCCATGCTCATCATCGCTGGTCTCACGTTCTCCCATCTGACCGCTGGGAGCTTGGCGGTGGAGTACAGCTTCGTTGGATCCATCGGATCGTTGTTGCTGTGGGTCGCGTGGTGGACCTGGTCGGTCGCTGTCGCCATCAGTCGCGCCATCGCCGAGGACAAGGAACTCCAAAAACTGTTTGGGTCAGAGTGGGACGCGTATGCTGCCACCACCAGATTTTGGTTTGTACCTGGTCTGTGGTGATCCCCGCTCGTAGCACATGGTATGGTGAGCTCCCGACGCTAACTCTACCGACCTGTTCGGACGCTCATGGAAACCATGAACGTAGGTCAGAAACGGATTTAATATACGTCAAGGACATCACTTGGAAAGAAGATACTTCTGTCCCATCAACCATTCCTCCATGGACGATGTATATTAGGCATGAGGACTAGACTAGACTTTGTTCTCATCTGGGGCTGGCCCCATGCTCGATTCAAGTTGTAAACATGTAGTTGTTCGCGGTACTATCTGCTTTTGTACGATTTTTTTTTGTTTCACTATGCCTCCATATGTTCGTACTCAAATGACTACTTGCTTACATAAGCACTGGGAGATTTGCGATCTAGATCCTGCTTGCAACTGCGATTGGCAGCAATAGAGACAATGATTCGATGCCCAGTGCCCATCACGTACCCGTCTGATCAAACCACTGAAAGCGCCGCATCACATAGCTTTAGACTCGGTAATGAGCAGAGCTGCCTGAAGTGCGACCCGGATGTTACTCACAAAATCAGTCCATGTGTCACATCAGCAAACTGACCCTTGTATTGAATTGACAGATAGAGAAATAGGGGAAATGCAACTTGAAATTTTCAGTATTAATATATGCTGAAAATTTTATCAGGCAATCTTTATATGATTTCAAGTTTCTGGGCAAATTTTTATAACCATAGCTACAAATGTGGTGTTGTAGTACATGAAAACATTTTGTCAAAAAAAGTGGGAAAAGTGTTGTTTTGCTGATTGAAGCACCTCCACTGAAAATAATCAAGTCAGTTCTCCGTATAGCGGGAACTCGACTTCTCGGAGGTGGCCAAAGAATGTTTCAAACTTCTAGTACCAAAAAAAAAAACCTCGTCACCCAGCACGACGTGAACTGAGCTCACTGAGTTCGACCGTGTGAGATCAACTTGGGCCGTCGATAGACATTGGTAAACTCATACTTACAAATGTAAGTAGGTCAAGACTTGGCTGCTTCTCCGAGGATACCGCAGTATTAGCCGCATAAAGAGGGACATACCATATGATCAACTCCTGAGTACTAGGCAGGGGCTGAAACGATGCAACGCGTTCCTGATGGATGATGATGGGTGCTTACTAGTACTGAATGAATTGTTGCCACCTGAGAGAGCTGAGGGAACCACCGAGCGCCACAGACGTCCACGGCGTTTCGAAACAGCGCTGCTGATGGATAATAATAACGTTTCAGGGAAGACGTATCAGCAGATCTTGATCATGGTGGAACCAAAGAGGTCGAACTTGGGAACTTGCTTGATTCTGTGTCGTTCATCGAATCTCTTGGCAGATGGCGAGGGACGGCCCCCGGTGATGGCTCTCACCGGGGTGCTGCATGGCAGCGCAAAAATCCCGACGGATGACCCGAAAGGGTATCCCTCTGGTCAAGTGCCTGTGGGTGATTCTTATCAAGCACGCGCTGGTCGGGAAGTCTCCCCCACCCCCACTCGCACTCCCCCCCCCTCTGCAACCAGTCACGCTGGTGATCGCGCCTTGGGCCGGGCTTAGCCCCCACAGGCCTACTCCACCGGTAGGGCTTGAGACTGGTAGCTGGTACCCTAAACAGCCTCGGAAGGAAGCGGTAGGGGTAGCGGTAGCCCCCCTGATGAGAGCTTTCGCAGGCTCGAAACCGCACCCAATCCGGCAATACCCGGCAGCCGCAAACAGTCCAACTTCAACCTCCTGTTTCAAGCACGATATTTAGACAAGTACGCGGTCCGTTCGTGACATGCTGCACCGGAAATGATTTTCGGGTTTCAGCTGTTGTGGGAAGCTCCGAATCAACATCGATTTTTGATTGATGGTCAGGACAAACGCCCATCGCGCCAACTATGGCTCCACCACTGGCAGGTATGTGGGCTTCCAGCGTCGAGCGGTATCATAAAATTGACACAGGATGCCAGTTCAATGCCCCTCCCCTGCCATATTGACGCGCCACACCTTGGTGGTCAGTTTCTTGTAGATCCCCCTGGTCCCCTATCGTAAGCATCCATCTCGTATGCGTTTGGATGTCCATTCACGTTGAAGTGTTTCTCGACAAAGCGAGGGGTCACGGCCTGCTCGTCAGTTGGCTATGGATCCCCCCAGGTCTCCATTGTAAGGATGCACTTCGTATCCCTTCGGATGTCCATTCACGCTGAGGCGTTTCTTAACAAAGCCAACGGTTTGGGTCTTTCAAACCCCGTTTTTTTGTCGCAGTCTTCACGTTTATCCTTACCGTGGGTCTCTGCATGAATACGATGCCTATCACCTATTGCAATGATCCTGCCGATCCTCAAGTGAGGGAACGGATTCGGGAAGAATGGAGCAAGGAGCTTCTCGCGTACGAGAGACAAGCAGCGCAGCGCGAGCTCGTCAAGGCACACTGGACTCAGGAGGACGAACGGCATGCGGCGCTGTTGCGCGAGTGGCAACAAGAACGCATCCAGCACGAACGAGAATTGAAGGAGCGCGCGCAACGCGAGGAAGATGAGCGCAAGCGCCTGAATTTATCTTGGGTCCGCGTGGAAGCGCATCATTGCACGACTTATGGGACGAGGGAATACACCGCTGTTCTCATGAATCTCCCAGTGGGCTGGGACAAACGTATAGAGGCATGCAGAGCCACGCCTCTCGAAGTCCATGGGATCACACACTTGCCGAAGAGTTGTGAAGCCTTGGTACGTTGTTTTCGCTGCAGGATGCGGGAACGTTTGACGTTGTTTAATAGGGTCATGACACCATCATCGGTCGATGGGAGATCAATATATACGAACCTGATTGCAACACCTATTGGAACTGGTACAAGGACAAGGCAAGTCTTTAGTTCCTACATCAACTCCGTGTGTGCACACTAACAAACATTCTAGGGTTGCACCTCCCGTGGATCAGGAAAGAGGGTAAGACTTTTCCAGGGAACAACGTTTATTTTGACTAATGCTTCACAGCGCATTGAACATTATCTGGAAAACCTTCCAATGGGTGGCGGCTGGCGAGAGTTCTGTGCGACCACGCCAGTTCGTTTCCATGAAATGGAGTTCGCGGGCGCTCAAGAGTGCTACCAGTGGGTGCGTATCGTCCGGTATGTATGCCTTTGGGCGTCGCTCACGGTCTATGTGCACTCGCAGGACTCTGGGACGTATGGACTGTGGGAAATTGATGATTCTAAGTGCTGACATGCCAGCTACGCACTTTTCACGCAATGGTTTCCCCTTGTACAGTACTTGTCGATCTTGTACCTTTTTGAGTTGATGATTATGACCACGTCTTTGATCATGATGGTGAGCACACGGTGCCCCAGTTGGTAGTTCTTATCTCTGCCTGCACAGCGTCACCACGTGATTCCTCGAATCGCCGGGCTTTCCCGTCCACGCTTTGATCAGCTCCAAGTACGCTCCACAGCGAAAAGCCAGTCCACCACGTCGTCTTTTCGGTGCGAGCGTACTCGTGCTACGTTTGGTGACTCTCTGTCGATCACTTACTGAGTACACGATTCGGAAGCATGTCTCTGTGAGTTCTTACAGGTGTTCACAACACTTCCTCTCGCAGCCGACCGAGGTGTTCTGCTTTTACAGACACAAGTCCAAGTTGCCTGGATACGGCCACGGCCCGCAGGGCACTACTACTAGCTCGTCAGCAGGCCCGGTGGTCGTCTACGGGTACGTCGTTCTTCCTCCATCCCGACAAGCGTCCTATCTTCACAACGCTGATGTTGATCATCTCGCTCGTCGTGCATGCATCAGGTCGGAAAGCACGCCGTTACTATTTGGGAAACCACAGGACGGCAATCAGGTCATCGCACACTACAGCATCCGGCTAGGCACGCTCCTCGCAGTCCTCGTCGTTGGCGTCAACCTATTTCTGCACTTTTACTACTGCCCGCTGTATCCGTCGACCATGGACGCTATCCGTCGCGACTGGGCGGCCGAGGCGGGGCAACATGCGTTCGCGCGCGAACAGTGGGCGGTCGAGGCGCAGCATCACGAGACCATCAGGGAGGAGTGGAGGCTCGAGAAGGCGTACCGTGAGAAGGACGAGGCGCGCCGTGTTCGAAAGGAGAACGAGCGCCAGGAGAAGGTGCGACAGGAGTGGGATCGAGAGGCAGAGACGCATAAGCGCGAGTGGGAAGAGACCGAGCGCCGCGAACACCAACACCGGGAAAGCGAGCGAGTCAAGTGGCGGCGTGAAGTCGAAGACCATGATCGCTTGGAGGAGGAGCGCAGGAAGCGCGAGGTGGAAGAACGCCAGAAACTCAACCTGTTCTGGGGTAGCGTCAAAGCGCATACATGCACCACGTACGCGACTCGAGAGTACACTGCACAACTCATGAACCTACCAGCTACTTGGGAACATCGAGTGGAGGCATGCAAAGCTACGCCGCTTGAAGTCCACGGAATTTCACATCTGCCAAAGAGTTGCGAGGAGAAGGTAGGTGATGCCAACTCGAGCGTACCCTCAGTACTGACAACGTAGCCAGGGTTATGGTGTTGTCCTTGGAAGATGGGATATCAATCAGCGTGAACCAGATTGTACGACATTCTGGAACTGGTACAAGGACAAGGCGAGCCCGTTCTGAACTTACAGATCCAATATCTTGCTAAACTGACGATCCTCCCCTTCAGGGTTGTACATCTCCCGGATCGGGAAAGCGGGTGAGCTTGAATTCTGCAGACGTTGTGTGATCGTCATATTTTCACCTACAGCGAATCGAACATTACCTGGAAAACCTCCCACAGGGGGGCGACTGGCGAGAGTTTTGTGCGACGACGCCGGCCCGTTTTAATGGAATAGAGTTCCCGGGTCCTCACGAGTGTTTCCAATACGTACGTTGTAGTAACTGTTTGTCGGAGAGATACTAATTGATCTGCGGACACTTTCAGAACTTGGGGACATATGGCCACTGGGAGATTGACGACACGAATTGCCAGTGACACAGCACGTGTACCATGACCACGACTGAATGTCTTCGTTTCGATGAGTGTAGATCACACTGAAACTCGCATTCACCAGCAATTCCCCAGCAACTCAGTTTACATCATGTCATGTTTTCATCCGTAACGCTTTCTGCAAGTTCTTGTTTGTATACGTTCTGTATAACGATGATGATATATACGTGTTCGAAGTACTCGCTCGCCAATGTAGATGTCCGCAACAAGCGACGAACGAGCGACTGAGGGCATGTCACTCAGTTAGTATCCACTGGGATGCCATTCTTTTCGAGAGTGGCGTGATGGCCTGGCACTATAACCATCACTGTTGGATTATTTACGACATAAAATACGCCGAGACCGACACACCTGGTGGACGATCCACCTCTTCCTCACTCAAATACCACGCGCCTGCGGACACACGCGTCAGCAATACACACTCAAAAAAAAACGAGGCAACACACGTAAAGTTGCCCGTCATGTACTTTTCATTGTACGTCGACCCGTCTCTGAGCCAATAAAACCGATTGTGCACGCCGTCGTCGAGTCGCTCGTACTCATATCCTCCCAATGCGGACGTTCAAACGCCCGGACGGCGTGCAGGCACGAGCCTGGCCACAGCCCGACGACGCGGCCGTCCTCGTTGCCCATTTTATACCACGATCGGCATCGAGCGCCGTACACGGTCTGACGTGCATGTGCATGCGTGAGTGTTTGGCGCCGCGTCGCGCAAGGAGACGTCGACACGTACCCCAGGAAAGTAAGCCCAAGTTTAGAATCGTCTGTCGGCAGCGTCGGTCACGCATGAGAGGACGGGTGCATTGCCCTCGAGGTATTGATCAAAGTCTTGGACGGCTTCCTTCTTGACTTCGATGCTCTTCAGGCGTTCGCGCTGCATCTTGGGCAAGACGGCTGCGGCATATTCCACTTCGCATTCAATCATGATGAGCAGGGAGCCGGCGCCGATGGCGGAGTTGGGACCCAGTGAACCGAACCAGGTGGGGAATCCGTCGGTGCAGATCGAGAGATGTCACAGGGTGGGGGTCGTAGCGTTGTTGTAGCGTCATCCCGGACCGACCGACGACAGGAAAGGGAACTTGAAGTCTGTATCGTAGCCTATTTGCCAAGTCAGCTATCGACCGTTTGCGATGAAATCAGTCCACGCACGGGTAGCACAGATGAGAATGTCGAGATCATAGTGCTGTCCACCCAGTGTTTCGATACCAGTAGGTATGACGCGTCGGATGTCCTTTGGGACGAAATCGACTTAGTAGTTCCTTCAGCCAACGACCAAAAAGTAACGGCACTCCAAAACCTACATTGTCTTCACACAGAGCTTCCAGGTAACCCGGGCCGGGTGTGAGTCTGCGACATGCAACAGGAAAACTGGGTATAACTTGTCTAATAGCTCGGATCCGCGGTCGCAAGAGAGAATGTTGTAGACGTACTATAGTCCGCTATCCAAGGTTTCTTCACCAATCACTGCTTCATGTGTTCCGTGAATTGGCTACGATTGGCCAATGCTCGTTTCGGGTCCCGCAGAGTGTAACTGTGGACAGACTGTTGGATATTTAGAAAGCGCGGCAAACTTGAAGCACGAATAAATACACCCGTTCAGTTCGGTTTGCAGCTGATAGCAAATGCATCGTAAAATTCAGGATTGCGGAACTAAAGTGTCTTGGCACGGGGTGAGTAATATACAACCTGCAAACCTGGCGAACGCGTACAATTTGCGATGCTGGGTCACGGCTGGTCATCTCGGATAACTTATCCGCAAAAAATGGAGGTACCAGCCAAGTCTTGCCGCGAACAAAGTTGTGGAGTTTTCCGACGTACGGCTGGAGTGCAGGTACGACTTGAATGGCAGACGAACCCTAGAACGAGTCAACGAACGATATGGAAAAAATACAAGCTTGGGACTCACGACGCCAATCACACCGACCGACTTGTCCTTGACGGCTTCTCTCCAATCGTCCATATCCCAATTGGCCGTGTGTAGCAGTTTCCCTGCAAAGTCACTCAACCCTTCAATGTCAGGCCACGACCACCGGCGAGCATTTCCTGCCGTGCAGAAAACAAAGTCTGCAATATCCTCGAATTCCTCGTACGATGGATTTTCTCCCGTGTGTTCAGATGTCGGTCAACGAATTCTCAGATACCACCTTGGACTTCGTCGTATCACGCATGAACAATTTCGTGTTGGGGTTTGATAAAAGGCATAAGCTTGTATTTGTCGACCACGCGTTCCAAATAAGCACGGATTTCGGGCCCAGGCGTATAGAAAGATGACCATGCGTGCTGCAGATGTTATTGCATATACGTCAAAGAAGAGTAAACAGGTACTCACATTGGCTTCGAAGGTGTATTGATACTCCAACTTTCGTAGAAAAAGTACGAACCGGGTACTTGTTGGAGTACCACGTACCTCCCACGCCAGCATTCTTGTCGTAAATCGTGAGATCAATGTTTTTCAAGAGCTGGGGGAACCTAGAAGAGTTATGATTCGTGTCAGAGGACCTTCAAAAGAATAAACGCGATACCTAATTCCTGCCGCGATACCACTATAACTAGCACCTATGACGACAACTTTCATAGCTCTGTCTTCGCCGATTGGGAATTGCCTCAATGTGAACACGCAGTGATGTTTGGCAATAACCATGATGAGTCAATCCGATTGAACGTCTCGGTAAAGATGTTGTGTGACTCTGGAGCGGCGGGGAGGATGTACAAGGCCGACAGGCCAAGGAAGAATGACAGGAGGGTTACAGTGGAAAAGGCAACCAGCAGCAACTGCGCAGTTTTATAGTGGCAAAACGATTTAGCGGAAAAACCTCGACCAGCATGTTGGCAGTGCGAAAGTGTGGAGCAATTGTGGGATTGATCTCGAAACAAATGTGGCCAAGCTTGGTAATGAACAGAAGAGAGCGGATCATTATTACTCTCACCGAGTGACGTGCGATGATCTGATATTCCTGCACGAATCAGTTCCGAGTCCCCACTATGGCTGCTGGTCGCAGGAGTTGCACGGACGATTGTCTTTCACACCAAAGACGGTTCTCCCGTCAGGTGATCTAGCTAGTGGGGAGTGATGACTACACGAGCGCTAAAATGACCAAAATCCTACCGGAGCCGTCCGCGAGTAGATTGATAACACTTTTAACCCAGCGCTCCAAATACTCTTCGTCACATAAGGATCCAACAATGGATCGTTGTACCGTGTCTGAGACAAATGTTAGCACATAATACGGCAGTACAGGCAGCAGCGGAAATGGCAAACCTCGATAGAGGGATTTTTTTTTTTGCGTCGATGATCGTTGTTAGCCACGAACAGAAAAAAAACCGAGACCAAACATACCAGTCACCCCATGGCACAGATCGCTCACCTTAAAACACTATGGTTACCATCATTCCGAAACATCAGGGCTAAAGGCATGCTGCTGACGTGCCTTGGAAAAAGTAGTGTACATACTCTGCACCCGCACGGTATGGACACCGATCAAAAAACGTGAGTTATCAAGGACATACCGATCGTGTTCCGGGAGTCGTCCATCATGGATTTGGTAGAAACAAAGTATTTCACGGCCTTGATACACGTTCTACTGTGCGTAAGCGACCTCAAATCGGCAGCCGACGCGTTTGCCGAGACAAGGCCTGAATACTGTGAGTTCAAGTAGGGTATGACAGCTAAATAGTATCAGCAAAGCTGAGAACGAAAAATGAGCACCATCTCCTAACGTACCATGGACATTCATCTCGTCGCGCACCCGTCCTTCCGGCGTTGTGGCATCATACGGGCCAATGAAATCCAACGGTCAATTACCATGCGCATTCAGGCGTGGACTCGCAGCAGTAGTCTGAAAAGTTGATACGGTGTGCATGAGGTCCTGACTCCACATCTGGATCCGGTCGCCTCAGTTTGTTCAACGCGCAGACAGGGAACGAATTGATAGACTCACGGCGTGAATTCGCGCTCGCCATGATTTGCGTCGTCTCGACGCTTCGTCGGTCGCCTTGATATGGTTTCAGAGGCAACTCCTTGCCCTTGGACGCGATTCAGAACGTGCTGAGAGTGTACGGCGACGAAAAATAGATGGATCTTTTGCGGTTGTCGTTCATCCTGACTGCAAGACAAGTAGTCAATCCATGAAGCTTTGAGGGTGCAAGAAGAGTCCATGCGGCACGTTTCGCTGGATGGTCTTGCACGCCTACACCGATATCTTGCGAATACGTCTGGTGCGTTGGTGTTCTTTTTTTCCAGTGAACCCGTCAAGAATCATCTGTGGTCTCTCGTCTCGTACATGAACCAACGCTACACTGCCAGCTTCCGATGAGTTCACTCTCTCTGGCTGGGACCCTCCAAGTTCAACGCAAGTGGCTGCGTGACAGTATTCAAGTGCGACGCGCAGTCTTGCCATCCCTACGCTTGAAACTCCACTGAGGCTGGCATATACGCGCTTGGACTCGTGATCCCTGCGCGAGTCGGATATCAATGATGAAGTCTAGGGGAACGTACATGGGTACGATCGAGGTTATTTGAATGATCCGCTCGCCGCGCGCAAATTGATGCGCCCGCCAACGTCGACGAGCGTCGCAGTACGTCCTCCAACGGGCTTCATGATTGGGGTGTTACCTTGCTCTAACAGTCTCTAGGCTGACAGAATTCATCGACGTCGTCGCTCAAACGATCACTCGCACTACGCGTCCAACAACCGTTCCAAACGTTGGGTGAGCATGTCGCACGACAGGAAGCTACCAGTCACATACTCCTCCCAACTGTACATACCGTTACATCGTACACTCGACGAATTCATGTTATTACACTTTTTTGAACACGTCTCACAACTTGTTTCCGGCGCTCGCGACCGCATCCTTGTACCTCATCTCGGCCTCGTCAAAGTTGATCACGTTCCATATCGCCTTGAGATACTGCATCGCCGTTGCGTCAATCACCAGTGTCATGTCCAAAGGAGGAAAAGACACCCACGTCGGCTTTCACGTTGAGATATTGCAAGTAAAACGCATGCTCCCAAATATCCACGCCAATGATCGGCACGTGCGACAAGAGCGGGTCCTGATTCGCCGTCGTCACGATCTCGAGCGTCTTGGCCTTGATGTTGTAGCCCTGTCACCCGTACATAGTCGATTCGACGTCACAATGCCAGACAAAGGACGACGTACGAGCCAACCCCAACCAGATCCCTGAATCCCGGCCGTCGTCGTGTTAAACTCGGCTATAAACGCCTCGACAGAGCCCCAGTTGGCCACGAGGGCTGCTTTCAACGGTCCATCCTTGATCGCGCTAGTACTGGCAGGCGCCAAGTTTTTCCAGAAGAGGGAGTGGTTGATGTGACCTGCGTAGCAGTAAGATCAGCACAAGATTGTTGTGTGGGAACGATCGTGGATGACGATCGCGATAGACGTAATGGACTCACCACCGCCGTTGAATTTGATCGCGGCTTGGAGGGCGATCCGTTCCTTGGGCGTGCTGGCCTTGACGTAGTTGGCTTCAGCGGCGTTGAGGCCGTTGACGTATCCTTGGTGGTGCTTCTGGTGGTGAAGCGTCATAATCTGCTTCGAGATGTAAGGCTCGAGCGCATCATAAGCGTAAGGGAGGCCGGGAAGAACGTGAGTCATGGTGATGATGATGATGGAGGGAGAGAGAGAAAGAGCGCGGCCGGACTGATCCCGACTTGTCTCATCGTTGTCTCATATTTATCCGCGTCATCAGCACGTCACAAGATAGAATACACACGCTGTACTAAATATTCTACCCGTATCAAATATCAAACATCAAATATATTCAATATTCGGACAGCGGGAGCACTTTGCCTGAAGATGGCGGTCAATCAAGGGTCCATCCCTTGCAGAGGGGACACCTACCAATGTGCGCATAGGCACTCTTCTTGCGGCCGCCGAGAAGCTCCACATCGCCGCTATCAAAGAAGGAATATCCCGCTGTCCCACACCAATCAGATTAGTGATAGGCTTGGAAATCAAAGACGATAACTGACTCATCGTGTCCTCGTAATCGTCATTCGTGCCGTCGTCCGAACCGCTGTGACCATTGATAGGGCGTCCTGACTTGGAGTCGCGAAGGATGCCTGAATGGTCGACAAACGGTGCCGGCCTCTCGTTAGCCGACAGGTAGAGTTGGACCAAGACACGCTGCACCTCCAACAGGTAGCTTTGCAACGTGTCCAAGTAGCGCCTCGTCTGCAAATGCTTCGACGATGCCACACTGCGCACGTTCAGCCCAGGTAGGCGTACAGTCTAAATCACGCTCACATGCTGATCCCGTTTTCCTTGATGATGTACCCGATACCGTATCCATCCGCAGCGACAGGCCCAAAGCCGAAAAGCCGAAGCGCAGGGTTTCCGCAGTTGGACGTCGACAAAATGGACGTTCCAAGCAGATTCCAGCCGGCATCCGTAAAAATGGATGGCAACCTTGTCGCCAGAGCCGTCGACGCAGTGCTGGGTACCAGGTCGTCCGGGAGGGGATCGAGGTTTCCGCTTAGCTGGCGCTGGTAGAGACAATACAACGCGTAGAGGTGTCTAGTACGGATGTCAGCATTAATGCAGTGGCGCACTGCCCGGACTCACCTGTCTTGTCCCAATCCCTGACTGCACTCCTTTGTTAATGCCACATGACGCTCGCATGCCTTGCGCAGGGCAGCGACCTTTTCTTCGTTTGAAGCCTCGGAAAAGAACGTCTGGAAAAGTGTATCAGACAAACCCAGGGGAGAAAAATAAGACGTCGACCTTGGTAAATTCTACGCTCTCCGGCCGGACGGTGCGGATTGCCTCGGTCCGACCATGTAAAAACGCTTTCGTCATCGCAGGCTCGTACGTGCATTCGGTTCTCCCTGAGGGCGAGAACAGACATGAGCCTCAACGTCAAAAGCAAACGCGACTTGCCATAAAGGCCAAAATATGCGGCCTGGAACGCCATTTGAACAAAGGCATCCGGGCTAAACCTGTGGCTAGTGATGAAGTTCTTTCCGTATCCCTTGAATTCCAGCGCCTGACAATCGTTCTGACATATCAAGTCGCTCAACCTCGTCTCGGCGAACCGTATTCCGACACGGAGTTGAGGTGTGAGCGTCCACATAAGCTTCGCGGGGCTCGTATCGTACCGGTCCAGGGCAATAGTAGAGCCACGTCTCCCAGGATTAGCTTTGGGAGGCTTGTATGACCTTGCGTGCGGGGAAAGCGGTCCGTGAAACAACGTGGGCGCGGAAGGGTTGATGGAGCGTGCTAAGAGCATGAGCCCATCTGTGAATACATCGGCGGCAAATCTAAAAATCACATGGGCTCAGATCTTGAACAACAGCTCGTCGAACGCACCTGAGAACAGTGTGACCGTCGACACCGGTATGCTCAAAATTGATTCCGGCAGCGCCGTCCGCGCAAACTATGATTTGAAGCTGTTTGGTCATCGTTAGCGCATCGGTCACGACGATGTAACACAGGAAACACGGACCTTGTCGTACCACCTGTTGGTACACGTTCCCACTTGAACGCCCTCACGAAGGTCGTACGTGCCGCACAAAAAATTGGAGCACAATGCCGCTAGGTCTTCTCCGTTCGCGTTTGCCGGCTTGTTGCGTTGGGTTTCGGCACCTTCGCGGGCAGGGGCGGCGTCGTCGAGACAAACGACGAACAGCGCATCGTCCATGAGAGTCAAGCATGCGGCATTCGTGCGGTCCTCTGCAAGTGCTTGACGCAAACGGGACCACGTCTTGCGGTTTTCGGTAGTAAGTACGCCGATGGAGCTGCGGGAAACCTGCAGACGATGAGCGATAAAAGTGGTGAAGTGAAACGGACCCGCGAACCTCGGTGATAGGCGTCTTGTCAGCATCATGTACGATGGCCTGGAGATTTCGCAACACCTCGCGCTCCGTCAAGAGCGGCCGATTCTCCTCGTCGAGCACGTCAAACCAGTCTAAGAAAAAGTTAGAACCACGAATGACCACGTCTGTAGTACGCACAGAATTGACCTCGTCTGAGGATGACGATGTGATGGGCGGATTCGTTTACGACCATCTTGCAGCCCCTCTGCATCCGCCCGGATCAATCTCCTCCGTCCATTGGTGGACCGAAGTACGCACCTGCGTTGGGATCCGCGCTGTTCCGAACAGCCTCGTGTACTGGTCCATGTCGAGTGGACGTCCACGGACGGAGTCTGGATCCAGTAATCCGGCACGGAGATCATGGATGAAACCGAGGGAGGAGATGATGAGGGAAGCGGCGCGAGGAAGCTGAGATCCACGATCGAGAGTGGGATCATTCCTTGGAAACATCAGTGCGGGGTGATTCAGAGGGAGGAGAGAGACGTACCCGAGTACGAAAAATGGATTGAGGGCGAGCACGACCGGGTCGCTGTGCGACAAGTAACTCTCGTACCTATTTTGACGGCGTTCGTGTTGCGGTGCGAGGAGAATTTCGGTTTCACGCACCAAAAGTCTTCGATGTAACTGAGCAAAAGACGGAGCGTTGGGATTATTTCACCATGGGAGTGATTCGAGGGACATACCTCGCTCGTCCTGAAGCCCACTGCTTGAGGCGCTCTTGAAGGGCAGGGCCGTCTCCCTGGAGAAATGTCTGAACGGCGCGGGTAGTCGCGGCGTGTTCTTCGTCGTCTTGCAAGCCACGAAGAGCGGCTAGATATCGCTTGCAAGTGTCGTCGAGCGGTGGAATTGGGAGCTTGGGAAGGGTATCCTGGTTTGCGAATGTGCAGCCTTGGGTCGGGACGTGCGGATGGAACTTCGTGGAGGTCATGATGGGACGAAGGAGAGAGCTGTCAGAGCGTCATGATTAGACTAATCAAGTGAAGATGGGCAATGTGCTACCATTCGCTTATGTAACCAAGATCCCCTTAACTGCTGGATGAACTCACATTCAATTGTTGGCTCCGTTCTGGAAATCCTGAAGCATTATTCCAGGTAAAGATCTCAAAGAGAGAGACTGTCTATGGTATTCAAAAGGCCATCAAGAACCAGAAATCAGTAGTGACTCTTCACAATGTTGATGTAGTCAATCTCACTCTTTACAAGCCCATGGCTGCCGTATCCAAACCCTATAAAGAGTGTTGCAAGACAAGGATATGTGTGGGGGCGAGAAGCAATGTAGATAGATGATGCTCCTAACCTACAGCTTGATCTATATACCATAGCTACTGAATGGCTCAGATAATCAATATAGTTGAGTGGCTGATACACTCGCTCTCACTTGACTGTGGTTGGGTTGCTATTGGGTGTTGCCCAATCCCCAACACTCCCCCTCAAACTGGGTGCAGTCTGAGTCCTCCTGTGTGCTGCACATGTAATGGTCATGTGAGTGCTTTTGTGAGGATGTTGGCTGTCATCTCCTTTGTGGGGCAATATATGAGCATGAGCCATCCAATTTGGATCATTTTCCTCATATGGAGGTTTTTCAGGTTGAAATATTTTGCCCTTTTGTGGAACTGGGCATTTGTAGCAATTGCAATGGCTGATTTGTTATTTTTAGTGATATACAGAGGATATTGTGCTCAGACTATTTTAGGTCAGACAAAGTGGGCCCTTGTAAGGGTGCGGGACCAAGAATTATTATTTGCCCCCCATTACTGGTTGAGTAGATATACTAGCTATGATGTCTCAGATGTGTAAACTGAGACCTACTCAGCTTTGTTGAAGTATGCTATGTACAACTATTATATTTAGATAGTATTATGTAATGTAGCAGCCATGTATTTAAACCCAAGCTGAGTTTGAATACATCAGAACTCTTTTGACTTCTAAACCACATCTCTGTGATTCCAGCCTTCCTGTCTACCAACCAGGTAAGTACTCCACTGGTGTCTTCCCAGTAGTATACGTGCCATATCAACAGGTTATGAGCCCTGGTTAGTCAATCTGTGTGGAAACGCTGATTGTCACCAGTGGTAAATTTCCTGGAATGTAGACCGTTCTTGTGCAGAAATGCCTTGAATGTTGTCGATGCAGAAACACTTTTCAATGAAGGTCACAGATGAGGAAGAGCACAGCGAGCGAAGCGAGCTGTGCGATAGTGGGACTGTGGTTGAAGAAACTGGTAACAAGCTGGGGAAAATCGACCCCAACTACCTGTTTCG
>JBBPMK010000286.1:0-28170 GCA_038090295.1 Boletus semigastroideus
GTATTGTGCTCGCTGCAATGGGGGTCGCTCCAAGTATACCTGTCATGCTCGCATGGGTCAGCGCAAATGCTGGGGGAGACATCAAGCGTGGTGTCGCTATTGCGACCGTCAATGGCCTTGGAAATCTGGGAGGGTGAATGACACTCTTTTTCGATCTTATTAAGCCACTTATCACGCGAAATGATGGCAGGATATGTGCATCTTTCATCTTTTTCGATCCGCCACGGTTCCGTGTCGGCCTTGGAGTATGTATGGGTTTGTTAGTTTCATCGTGAGTCTGGTTGTGCCTCCTGATGGTCGTATTTACTGATAGCACGCTAGGTCGCTGCTAACTTTCGTTTCAATGTGGAACTTCAATAGGATTAACAAACAGAAGGAGAGGGTTTGTAGTGAAGGTGGAATCACTGACGATCAAAAGGGCGAATTTACAGAAGACGGAGATGACAGTCCGCTCTTCAGATACACCATCTAATGCATCGTCCCGACTTCGGGGGCTCCGTAGGTCGATGGTCTGTGATTTCTCGCCTACAATTTTTTCTTCCTGTTTTGACAATCTTCATGTCGATCATTTTACGGAATATGCTCGTTGCTGGAAATGATGAATAGGATAGGTTGTGTGCTTGCAGGTCAGAAATATTCCTGAGCATGACCAGAATGTACGAAGCGAGGCCTAGTTAGGGACCACGGGTGGGAAAATTCATTCGCGTGCTAGTTTAATTTTGCTTCGCACCTGACCTTATCATCAACAGAGGGGTTCTAGGATACGGTTATATCGCCAAATATTGACCCGTCGCCGCATTAATTTGGGTGGCCTTTACTCCCAGCGTTACAGAGCTCGAGGTTCTCTCCGAGTGTCCTTCGTTTACAACTTGGAGGACGTCTGCTTTCAAACTATACATTGTTGTACCGCGTGCTTGTAGTCGGTCGGCAGTGATTGCAGTCCAGCAGATCTTGAACAAAAGGTCACGCCAATCGATCAACACAATAGTTTCAAGAGGCTGCCAAGATTGGCAAATCGATCTATACAATCCGTTCGATGATATTTGTGTTCCCCCACCCCACCTCTGTTAATGCCATAGAAAACTCTGATGTACATGGGAAGGCAGGGGAAAAAAACCCCACATCTTTCGTATTCTAACTCTTTTTCGATGGGGTTCGATTGACGGTTTTCATTTCGGCTCACTCTCAAGGGTCTCAACACCGACGTCTGTGTTCGGTACCGGTCCGGTGAACCAATGCCGGGCCGAGAAGACCCAGCTGCCAGATGCGAAAACAAAAATGGACAAGACGATCACCACGGAGTAGTCTGGTCGTGTCGTCCATCTAAATCAAACATCGCGGGATATAACAGAATGGACTCACTCATCACCTGTGGACTAGGGGTCTGGGTGAAGGGAAACAACAGCATCACTACCATAAACACAACCCATATGACTCCCGTGGCTCCAATCACTCTGGACCAGTGTCCCAGATGAAAAGGTCCAGGCTTGAACTTGGCTTCTCCGGACGTGATGCGGAAATAAATTGGGGTAACATAGGAGATGTAAAGTCCGATCACCGAGGCACTATACAATAGTAGCATTGGGATGATGAGCGTGAGGGATGCAATGGATTTGCGTACGATGCAAGTGAGTTAAATCCTGCTACCGAGAAAGAAAGCGACCCGCAGGCTGCAGAGAGAAGTATGACGAACCAGACCGCATTCACGGGAGTCTGGGTATGGCGGTTGATTCGTTTCCACCAGCGAGAACCCGGCAGTGCATTGTCCCTGGAAAACGCGAATACCACTCTAGATGCATCAACAGTTTGCGAACATCCGCATAAGAACTGAGTGTCTCTTAGATATCTATATCGGACATGAAGAACGACACAAACCTGAAGGAAAGCTACCGACCACCAGAGGATAAATGTACCTTTCTTGCCAAGGACGTTCAGAAAAACATCACCAACCGGTAGAGCAAGCTTTGACTGCAAGGTCTCTGGGATCGAAGCTGTAGCAAATGATATTGCGATGTACATCAGCCATCCGAGAACTTCGGATCCAAGAACTGCGACCATGATGGCAATTGGAGCTGTCCGTGCTGCATTTGATGTCTCTTCTGCGATATGGGCCGCAGAATCATCTTGGGAATAGACCGGTAAGCTAAAACGAACTGCTTGAGACACTCGTCAACCTACACCCTGTCAAGGACCACATTGGTTGAGTAAATGACAAGATGAATGCCCAGACATCTGTTCTTGGTTAGCATCTAGATACATTGGTCAAGAAGAGTGACCTACTATCAGGCCAGCCAGTGTTATTTTCAAACTTGGTGAACGCATCTCTGGGAGAAACGATACCCTTGGAGAAAACCAAGAGTGATATTACAGCACCAATTGTTGTGGCCACTACCCATGATTAGATTACAGTGAAATCAGAAGGACTTTTACGTACGTATGATGATGAGTACCAACACTGTCGTCCGAGCCAAGACCTTTGTGGCGGAGGAACAAATAAAGGCTTGAGCAACGTGCAATGCAAGTAATATCCCGAATGTTGCTCCAGAACCTAACACAATTGCACCATCGGTAGCCATCGCGATGCCGGTTGTGATAAGCTCGGCGCTGATGCAGACATGAACGCACAGTTAAGGAAACGAGGAGCGACTCTAACCATGAATAATTTATCGAACAAATCAAAGTCACTTGTCCCGTTATATTGGACCATCCGGTAATCCAAGAAGCAAGTGCAGATTGTTTTTCTGATGCCATTTTGGCAGAGAAGTAGTAAAGTCCTGCACTAGTCCTTTTGTGGTAGGTCAGGTTGGAGACAGAATCTTAGACCAAAGAGACGCACGGCATGGATGATGCCAGTTCCGCCATGGAAGCTGCAACACATGTGACGAAGACGCAAGGGATGAACCAGCCCCACACCATGCCAAAATGACCACCTAACATCACTGGTGTTTGGACTGAGTGACGGAAGCGTGAGGTTCGTCACCGACCTGCTAGAAGTGGGTAGGAGTACCCGGTAGTAATACCACAGGAAACGGCCATAATAGCAAGCGAGAATGATATCGTTTCGAGAAGCTGCAATTTCTCATTATTGAACAGCCGCACACGGCAGTATTCGTACTGCTAGACGCACCGAAAATTCTCTCTTGAATTCACTTTTGTAACCAAGTGTTCTCAACAAGGTATCATCCGCACGGTGGATAGCAGTCAAGGACTCTTGACTGCTATCCATGAACTTGGAATGCAGACCGATTTCCGTGGAGTCACTCATTTCACAGTGCACGGGAGTGGGGGCGTTTGAGCACACATGTCACAGTTTTATGGTGCACACACTGCACAGAACCCATGATAAATCCAAAGCTAAAGAGAGGTCGAGATAAGGCGAGATAAGGTGGAACTCACCCAAGATAAGTTGCCGAAGCTCAAGTTGGAACCACAAGTCAAACGCTCTGCCAGAGATACTTGAAGCCGTGTCACTCCTCTCTGTAAGGCAAACAGTGGCCGTGTTCGTGACAGTAGAAGGAACACTTGGCGACGAAAAACATTCATCTGGTAGTACCATCCATCGAATGGGATCGATGCATGCAACTCTACCACACGGGGTGGAGGATCCCCATAAAGCAACTCTGGTCCCAGTTGTTGAGAGAACGCTTCCCTGTAGACTCGTGACCAGCGAGTCCAGCTTACCCGTTCCATTTTCCTGCCAGTGTCCCCGGGCCGCGGTTACCGCTTGTTATTCTGTCTGACTCCCGTCGAGACCGAGATAAGCGATGGGACCGTCAGCGATGCATATGACTTACCCTTTGGAGCGTGCATCAGCCTGAGTGGGAACCACCAGGGTTGACTTGGTGGTGACACACCCACGGTCAGTGTCCCACCCAGATTGCAATCCTTCTAGACGGGTCATTACTAGCGCGTACTGTCTCATAAGGGATCGAGAATGCAGAAATCGCCAATTTACTGAATTTCATACACATGTGGGCAGCATGATGATGGTCGAACATCGGTGACTGCACCTTGCGGAATATTGACGAGGGTACGCACGGCATCCGCGGGCCGTTGTCCTACGTGGATTAGATCATAGAAGCCTATGCGAGTGGAGCTACAGTACTTATACTAGAATACAATATATATTTGAACAACGAGAGAAAGTTCCCAAATCCATCAATCGACATTGATCTTGATACTCTCCTTATCTTCCATCTTAGGGGCGTTTAACGTGAGGACCCCATCAGTCAATTTGGCTGTGATCTTCGAACTGTCAACTGGACGAGGAAGCCAAACAGTTCGGGTGAATGATGAGGTTCCGGAATATAGACGCTCTTTAGTCAATTGATTCGTCTCTGAGCTCACAACAGCCTCTGTACCTGGACCCAAGGTCAGTAACCAACTGTCATGTAGAGTCAATGTACATACCCTCGCTTCGAGAGGCGTTGCTCTCGGCTGTGGACTCTGAGGAGTCACCTGAACGACGATTGAACGTTCGGCCCTGAATGGTGATGCTACGACCGCCGTCACCAACGGAGATATCGATGTTGTCTTTCTTCACCCCAGGTAATTCCGCCTCGACCACGTAGTCGTTTCCTTCCTCGGCGACGTCTAGAGCGGGATGGACGGTATTAGGAGACGTGAAGAACGGGTCGGCAAGGAGCGAGCGGCCGTATATTGTTGGCGCTCCCCTGCCAACAAGAGGCTCCTCAAGCATGCGGAAGAGAGGTCGGAATTCGTGCAAGAGTCTACTGATGGACATGGCTAGTAGGCAAAAAAAGATCCTGCATCCGCTCTTATATAGGGTGCATGACGTAGTCCCTCGGCATCCGGCGCTTGCTCGATTTTTCTAGAAGTATCACTAGGGGTCTCCAGGGTCCTAGCCAAGTTACAGGGTTACTTGGACGTACATACTACAGTCCAACAAAACAGTCATGACCTGATAGGCCATTCAACGACCCATTGTGCTAGAACGGAATGTTCCTGATCGTCGTCGTCTTCGAATTTCAGTTGATAATACCTTTCCTATGTTAACTAGTCGTGAGCATTTACTTTCAAGGTACAGATACCTCCATGACTTACACGACCCGGTGGAAGATCCTTTGGAGAGGCTACCACCTCAGCACGATAGAAACAACTGGTGTCGGGATACAGCGCCATTACAGTCGATCCAGTCGGGAATTCTTGATACGCATTTAGATGTGCCGCGCTATGTGGCGGAGCAGACGTATCAGGTAACGGAATGATGGCTCGAAGGGTCGTGTTATAACATTGTCCGGGTTGACCATCTTCCTGTGGTTCTACATCTTGAACCTCATAGCTGCAATCGTATTTCATAAGACGCTCTGGGTTTTTTAAAAGATAACAAACCGATTCTTATCCTGATTAATGCATTTGGTGACAACAGCTAAAATCCATGCATTCTCGTCTGCATCGACGATACTTCCATCTGCAGTCTTCCCAGCAGGTGGATGAAAAGCAACTTTACGCCCTTCTTGCAAAGGTAGCTGCCTTGCAAGTGCCTCTCTACGCGCTTTCGGTTCTCGAGAGAACGGCATTGCAGATGGTGGTCCAGTGGATCCTCGCAGAGAGGCTGAAGTCGTAGTACGTTGCGCTCCTGTAACAGGAGGTGTCACAGAAGTAGATGTAGGGGAAGGCGATGGTGGCCGTGGTCGCTTATTGCGTCTCTCTGTCGCTAAAAGCTTTCAGGGACACGATATTCAGTAATGAATCGCAAACCTTGTGGCAATGATTCGGATGCCCTTCGGAGTCCGATCAGAACGGTGACTCGTTCAATCGCATCATTGAGTGCCCTGCGATAATAATTATATTTACCGCTAAAATCGTGTCAGGGGAAATATAATCTCACTTGATCTCCTCCTCAGAGTTGTGGTGCACCTCTTTCAGTGCAGCAGACAGCCGCTTATAATTTGTTTTAAGGGTTTCGTAGCCCTCGGCTGGGAGCGAATCGTCAGTCGGCCACATGGCGATCAATCTGTTAACACGTCCGATGGTCTCGATACTATTTGGGTTAGCGTAAATGCTGGAAAACGTTCCCAGTGATTTGCTTGCATGAGACCAGTACTCTATCTCTATTGAGAAACCAGATTACAGGCTGTTGACTCGGGGTGTAAGCGTGGGAACTTACCTTCTGACGAGGCTCGTCGTGCTGAACCTCGTCTTCTGTCCATGGCCAGACGTGAACGAACTTACTCTCGGGACTATGCGGACGCGGAAATGAGATACGCCAGCGATACGTGGCCACTTCTTGAATGAAGTCGGTGGGTGGTGGGCTTACTAAAGTAAGCAAATAACAACAGTACACAGAGTAACCCAGCATCTTTCCCTGCTACTTTCTAACAACCATTTTTGTTGAATCCGCCAACTTTCGCAGTGATACATCGTACACCACTGAGAAAGCAGTAAGGGCCAGAGCTGGCCGACCAATGTGGGACTGACCTTCTTCAATCTTTTTCAGATCATATTTAAGACTATCAAAGCGTCTCCGTAAGGTGTCATTTTTTAGGTTTAGCTTGGTAGAGAGGAGTATGTCAACTTTGGCAATGCAACATTGCAAGCCTCGAGAAGGGTTACCATCGAGAAACCAGCGAAAAGGTCCTTCACGAAGACCGAGATACGAAGAGGCGCCTCGTAGTCTCCAAGGGTCACTGCATTGACGGCAAGTCGCGACTGAGAGTGGGTCATCGCTGTATTCTCTGGAGCGCCAAAGATCGACAATACCAGTTCATTGACAAGGCTAATGAGCCCATGCAGGTAATCTTCCACAGCTATCGAGAATTTATCTGCCCATTCTTCCTTTACTGGGAACGCATGAGTGTTCTGGTTTCAGCATCTCGGTGGCAAACGGCTCACTTCCAAGCACCGCGCTGACCTGCGAAAGTGTGATGAGGGAGCCGCTACTCAGATATTCCACTAGAGCGGCAGAATACACTGCCGTACGAAGAGAGTTCGACCACATCTCCTTCCAGCGCCAAAATTGGTTAGGAGGGACGAGGGAGGCGATGACAGCATTGATTTCATGGCAGCTTTGCAAGATTGGGCGCACCGAGTCCAGTAGCGGCGGGACTTGAAGTCAAGGAGGTCAGACGTCTACGTGTAGGGCGAGCTCGAGACTTACGGGCATCTGTCGAGGTGGAATGGATCTTGTTCAGAATGCCAACCATGACCCGGGTTTTCTTGTCGAGATCAGCTACTTGATCTTTGATTTTCTCCGTGTACAATGTTGGCTATCAATATGATTTGGCCATTTTCGAGGGCGTCGTACCTCTTTAATTTCGACATCTTGCTCGAGGAGTCCGTTGAGATAATCCACCTCTAGGGCATCCATTTCATTCTTGACGGTTGACGGTGCTGACTCGACTGTGACTCGGCTATCCATTTCGGGACACTGAAGCTTTTGACCAAAACCTTTTATTTCCGCTCTTTCTGTGCGTCCCTCTGTAACCTCTTCTCACCCCAATCCTTTCATGACCACGACCAACGATGTGGACAAGGTCAAAGCTCTACTCGTTGGGCTTCGCGACACGCCCGTCAACTCGGCAGATGGCTCAGACGACGTGCTAGCTCCAGTCTTCGGCTACCTAATGAACGTGACGCTCAACAGCTCCGACCAATGCTACCATTGGTTTTGCTCTCGTGCGGATCAAGTCACTGTTGGCGCAGCTACCTTTCTTCTGAGGTTGTTCGCCTACAGTAGCCCAAAGGTTGACGAGTGGAAGGCTCGGTTGATAAGTTGTCTGACGGGCTGTTGTTCTTGTGTCAAAGCATTTGGCGAGGTCAAGGTCACTTCTCGGTCAACGTGAGTTTCCATTTCTCCTTATTCCATGATTAGTCGGGAAGATTGAGGCAGATTGCTCGCATTCTTACTCTCCACCCATGTTCAGATATGATGACGCTCATGTAGCTGACTGAAGAGACCAGGTATTTCGGCGCCTTTTCAGACGACATTCTTCGCGGATTCTACCGGAGCTTTTCCGAGTGGGAGTTAGAATTTGTCAAGGGTCGTTTAGTGTCAGCTGGAATCAATGCTACTACTCGACACGACTCCTCGGCTTTGCGCGGCGTTCCACATGGAATAATATACCACACTGTCTCGAATTTACGCGTTCTCTGTGATCCTGACATTCTGGGCTTGATGCGTTCTCGACCCACGGTCTCAAGTTGGCCAACGGATGTCCCACCTCCCGGAATGTTCATTCTCATGTTTGACGAATCTCAAGCCGTGCGGCAGTGGGCCAAGGCTTTTGTGACAACCTGTTCCGAGGTCCCGATCGCCGAGGACCACTTCGTCACTGGGCATGAACTAGCCCTTCAAATTACATTTCACCTCATTGCGAAGACCGCGAAGCAACATGACTCTACCATATTGCACACACCTTCTATGGACGGGGAGACCTTTCCCGTTAGCTCCTTTTCTTTGACATCGGATCCAAATGAAATCTGGTTCGGATTTTGTCAAGTTCTTCGTCAGATACCTACCCAGACAATTCTGCGGTCATATGGAGGAGCAAACTGTCGGAGAATTGTTACAAGCCACTTGCATGATACAGGACCCCGTATGTGTATCACGTTTCTACGCTTGCAAGCCGCGACCGACTGACTACCTCTTAGAGTTTGCACATATACTAAAGTGTATGCTCTTTCTGCTCAAGCGCCTGAACGCTGGTCTTTGGAACGGCGATGCACCAGAGTTCCCGCAGGTCGTGTTCGATGCCATCAAGGATAACCCATCTTATATTAAATTAATCGAGGAAAATGTCCCTCTAGGGGAGAAACCCTGGTTTCTCTCTTGGTTTGGAGAGTATCTATTATCGTTGAAGGACTCCGGCGTCTTTGGCGATGTGCTCGCAAAAATTATAGACCTGCTTTGCGAAGAACTCCAACACGAGAGGTTCAAGGATGCGCGCCCTGTGGTCATGCTTGCTGCTATACGAGTCAGTTTTTATGCTCATCACCGATACAACTCTAAGCTGACATTCAACAACAGTTGCTTGCGTCGCTGGTCCGTAAAAGCCAAGCTGAAGAACTGGTTCGCCATCGTCAGGCAATATCCAGTGTTCTGGAGATTCATGTTGATGTTTTCGTGTCTGTTGCTTTCGGTCGCCACTACGCAGACGAAAAGTGGAAGTCTGCTCGGGGCGCCGCTCGTGATCTTGTGACAACGAGCCTCGCTCGGGACGTACGAGAGATGGCTGGTGCTATCACTCAATCCTGCTTGTTTCTTGCTGGTCAAACTGACATATTCCCGGTATGCTCTGTCCGAGAGCACATGTGGACGAAGGCCTACGAGTCCTTGCAGACAAATGATGCGGATGGTGCTACCTGTCTTCTTGACCTGGTTGGTCAATATGCCCATCTGGACGTTCTTAACTCTCGCGCTTATAAATCAATTCTTTCAAAACTGGATGTTCGGGTGGCCTTTGACGCCATCAATCACTCTCTACAGATTACGAGACAAGGTTTTGTCGAGACAATCTCTAAATTTGCCAACTACAACCAGCCGGCTTTTGTCCGCAGTGTCCTTTGTCGCCCAGAGGTTGCGGGAAACGTCATGATTCTCATGTTGTCTCCAATTGACGACATTCAAACTGCTGCCAAGACCTTGGTTGGACAAGCGTTCGACGTCGACGTCCGTCTCGACTGCTTTCGCGCGTTATTGTCCAATTTACCCGGCCCCTCCTTCTCCGCTATTCTCAGATTCCTCGAAAAGTTTGTCCGGCATGCACCTCAAGTCACCGAGGCATGCAGCTTATCAAAGTCCCTCGTACAATGTCTCACGGACATCATTGAAGTCCTCTGCTCCAGCCCTGATGGTTTACTCCATTCCAACGCATTCTTGCGCCCTGAAGATTCCCAAGGTCCTGCTTCTCAACTTCCACAGCTGTGGACGCTCATGACACAGTCGATCACTGTGATATTTAAACGAACTCCACTGTGGGCAGACTTCTTCGAGATACCTGACATGACGGTATGGATGCGAGATGCGCTTATTTTCGGTCGGGATATGCTGGCGCAGTGGAGGGTCATGGAATCTGCCGCCGTCAAAACTGCAGAAGTAGATTCCACGTCAATAACTAAGAGGTCAACCAAGTTATCTCGGGTAGGAAAGCGGATGATGAACGATCTTCAACCTGTCTTACCCGAGCTTGCGCGGTGGCTTCGACTGTCAGATGAGGAGTTGCTGCATCAATCGTTTTCCCTCCTCCAGACCGTCTTGGATTGCTTTAGGACAACAGGCGTGCCACCTTCAGAAGCTGGCTTGGCGAAGTTGAACAAGCATGTGGATGATGCTCGCAAAACGACGCACGGGACCCCAAGGACGCGCCTCGACTCCACTCGCATAGCAAAACTTGAAGACGCCCTAGCTGTATTTGAGAGCGATGACGACGACGTGGAGATTATTTCGGTGACAACTGCCAGTAGTCGCACTTCCGCTCCTCAACGCAAGGATAACAAAGACAAAACAGTACGCAAAGAGGTGCAGACGATCCTCAAACCTTTAGCTCCCCCGAAACTTGCGAAAGCCTCCGACTTCAACCAATCTAAGCTAGAGACGCCTGCATTTCCGACCTTCAAGAAGGCACAGCCAACTGTTGCTTCTGGTCCCAGTCGTCCACTTCCCGTCCGCAATGAAGCACCCAAAGCGCCACAAGCTGTGGACTCATCGTCTAGCGAATCCGAATCTGACGTCGACACAGGTGGTGCGAGAGGCTTGGCCGCCCTGGCTAAACTCCAGAAGCCATCCAAAGCGCAGAAACCTCCTGAAAGACGTCAGATCAAAATTATGGATGTCACCATTCAGGCCAAGAACGCAACGATGGGAAGACTTCATCGAAGGGACGATGTACGTAGGAGAGCTATGCGGCTTAAACCTGATATCTCGGGACTTCACCGTGCTCTCCTTTCGTGGAATTACGATCATGACGGCCCCGATCCTCCTGCGCAAGGAACGCGACCGAATCTGTCTCGCGTCCCGGATAAATTTGCAGACCATCACCAATACCTCAATATATTCGAGCCGCTCCTGCTGTTAGAATGTTGGGCTCAGATCGTCCAGTCGAAGGAAGAGACTCAGCCGTCCTATGACTGCAAGATCTGTTCGAAACAGTTCACAGATGACTTCGTTGACATCGAGGCGACTATATCCGAGGCACTCCAAAAAGATTGGCGTCTGTCAGAAAAGGATGTTGTTCTGCTTAGACATCCTTCAGGCAAAACTTCGCTCCTTGCCAAAACGCAGTCATATCGTGCTACTCCGAATGGCGCACAAGTGGCTCTTCGATGCTTTATACCCAATGGGGTTGACCTTGGCCTTCAAATTAATAGCGTTTGGAGCTTGAAGAAGGTGTTTAGGTGCTGTTATTCTCATAGTAGCTGCATTCCCGATTCTGATGTTTCTTTAGCTTGGCTACATTGCATCGCGAGTATGGTGCTTTGGTGGCTCTTCCTTTCTACGACGCCTTTCAGTCAGTCATGCAGCCTCGCATCTCTGTAATGCCGCACTTGGATAAAGGCGAAGTTGAGCAGGCAATGTCGATCTATCGTGTTAACGAGCCTCAGGCAAGAGCTATTATTGGATCACTTCGAATCGAAGGATTTGGGTTAATTCAGGGGTAGGTGAGATTGTCCAACTCGATGGCCTATTGCTTAAATACTATCAAGGCCGCCTGGAACGGGAAAAACGTCGACTATATGCGGGTTGGTCGAGGCCTTCTTGTCACGACGGCCTCGACCCACGACTTCTATACACGCGGGGCGAAATTCCACACAAGCAGACAAAGGGCCGGTGCAAAAAGTTCTGCTATGCGCCCCGAGTAATGCAGCAATCGATGAAGTCGCCAGCCGCTTGAAGGAAGGTTGCCGAGGTACTCAGAGACGCGGGGAGCCCATCAAAGTGGTTCGCATTGGCAGTGACAAAGCCATTGACATCAGCGTCCGGGATGTCGCGTTGGATTACCTCGTGGAGCAGAAGATGAATGGCGAGAACGTGCGAGATTCCTCGAATGATGCCGGGAAGCAAATAGCGCTGCTCCGACAAGAAATAGAATCTGTCAAACGCGCCAAGCGACAAAAGTTGGAGGAGCTATCCACGATCCAAAACAACACTGCAAGGACACTTGCCATCGAGGAGGAGATCAAGAAATTGAATTCTCGTCGGATGACTTTGACTCAACAGTTTGATCGTTTGAAGGACAAACAAAAATCTGACTACCGAACTTTGGATGCCGTACGAAGGCGATTCCGCATGGAGGTCCTGCAAGAGGCAGACGTGATTTGCGCGACGCTCGCAGGATCTGGCCATGAGTCGATCGAGCAGTTGGAATTTGAGATGGTCATCATCGATGAGGCTGCTCAGGCTGTCGAATTAACTTCGTTGATTCCCTTGAAATTTCGAACTCCTAGGTGCATCATGGTTGGCGGTGAGATTTCTGGTAGCTCCTGCCGTGCGAGGAGCCTGACACACCCGTCCTGTAGACCCTCAACAACTTCCACCGACCGTGCTCTCCCAAGAGGTGACGACACAGTTCCATAGTCTTGCATTCGTCCTGATCACCCTTTCAGGCATGTAGATTCAACTACAATCAATCCCTCTTTGTTCGCTTGCAGAAGCATCGCCCAGACGCCGTCCATCTGTTAAGGTGGGTGCAATTGACAGGTTATCCAAACGACTTGCCCAGCAATCCGACAGCATTCAGTACCGCATGCATCCAGAAATCAGTCGGCTCCCCAGTCGCTTGTTCTACCAAGGTCGTCTACTCGACGGACCGGACATGGACACCAAAACCAAACAGCCTTGGCAATTCCATGCGAAGTTTGGTTGCTATCGGTTTTTCAACGTCTCGCGTGGCCAGGAGGAATCGACCTTCAGCCATTCGATGAAAAACACATCGGAAGCTCAAGTAGCTGTCGCGCTGTATGCGAGATTGCGCAAAGAATTCGCTTCGACTGATTTCGACTTCCGGGTTGGCATTGTCTCGATGTATCGCGGTCAGGTGGTTGAATTACAGCGTGCATTCGAAAGGAGGTTTGGAGAGGATATTCGTGGGAAGATACACTTCAACACCGTTGACGGTTTTCAAGGCCAAGAGAAGGATGTCATCATTCTCTCGTGCGTACGCGCTGGCCCCGGCGTGCAATCAGTTGGCTTCTTGGCTGGTACGGTTCATGCACGTTGCAATGAGCGCATTATTGAACTTTCATTCAGATGTCCGCCGAATGAACGTGGCCCTTACGCGAGCCAAGTCCTCTGTATTCATCTTGGGAAACGCTCCGACGCTCGAGAGAAGTAATGCAGATTGGAAAGAGATCGTAAACGATGCCAGAACTAGGTTGCTGTTGACTGATGTAAGTTACCTGCTACTCACAATCACTGGCGTTCATCAAAGTACCGCACACAGGTGGACACGTCTTACTTCACGGAACCAACCCACGTGCAATCTCCACGGCCTGTTTCGCCCACAAAGGCCAGCAAACAGCGGGCTGTCCTCAAGCCTCCGGAGCCGGTAGGCCTTGTCACTCCTCAAAGATTGGCCGAATCCGTTCGTGCCAAACCACAATCACAAAATGCTTCTTCCAATCCGGCTGTTCCCACTTCGGTTCAAGGAACCGCTGAATCAAGTGGTAATTGCGTACAGCACCTACCAAAGAAACCAGTCATCCAAGAAGGGCCTTCGTCGACGAAGCACCCCTTGCCAAAGAGACCGTTTTTGGGGGAAGACACATCTACCAAGGACAGGCCGAACCCACCAGCACGTAAGCGGCCCAAGAAGGACAAGGGCAGTATCTTCATCCCCAAGAAACCCAAACCATAGACATCATCATTTTAGCACATACTACACTCAACTTTTCTGCACTGGACCGCACATTTACCAAGATAACCTCTACAACGTTTGATTACCCAGAACGTAATGTATTCCTATTGCTTATCACTATGAAGCTTTTATTGGTGGAAGTTCCCACTGATCTGGTCCAAATTTGGGTATCGTCATCAGCACGCCTGCGCTGTTTTTTGCGTGTTTACTGAAGGTACACAACGTTGGCTTTCCGAGCGCGGACAGCCACGCTGGATTGACCACTGTAAGCCCTGCAATGAGGTCAGATGTAGTTTCAATCGGTTTTAGGCAACTCACCTTTGAGCCATGGTTTGGTTGTTCTGACGATCTCCGTGAAGATGATATAATCTGGGGGAGACCTTTGCGATAGAACAGACGATGGATGTATAAATACGTCTTCCTGAACACCCACTGCTCTGTAAGGGACGCCCTTAGCAGTCGAGTACTGAACCCCCGTAGCCGACCTCTTTTGCACAAGATCCTTCCGAACGGCTACTTGATCGATGAATGCGGTAGCCAACAACTGACGAAGCACCTTCAACTACAAGGCGTTTGTTAGCGAAACGCTCACTCGTAGCACGCATGTAGCCGACCTGCGTTTCGTTTGGTGGCTTGAGAGGTTGTGCGAGCCCCGTTGCTACGCCAGGAAAGGCCGCGTTCACGATATTGCAAATTTGCGCTCTCAATTTGTGGATCTCTTCCATGGCCTGGACAGTATGTCAGTCACTGGGATGGGAAGGAGAGTCTACAAGTCCTACCTTTGGTCGAACGAAATGCTCCGAGCAGAACTGAAACCCACCTCCAGCGAATTCGTATGCGCCGACAACCGAAAGTATCCGAAAGACATCACTAGCCGACTTCCCCAGGGAAGCATGAAGCTAAGAGACGGTGAGTTAGCGCCACCTGGCGAAGAACCATATGATGGTACCTGTTGAGTCTCGAAGAAGGCCTTCCGACGCGCCTTGCGAGCTTCTTTTGCCTTTACTCGTTCGTTCTTGATGTACCCGAAGTCATCATTGTTTTCATCATCGGAATTCTTGCCATCATCTAACCCCTCTTGGTGCAGAAAGGGATCACCGACAGTCATGATAGACACAATGGTGATCACATATGGCAAACATTCATGTTGTCGACCAGCAACGAGCATCCGAGAATATCGAGGGGAAAGAGGGAACAAGCCCATCGACCTCCCGAGCGGCGTGATCTTGCCTCCGATCGTTGCGAATGTTCCTTCCGGGGATGGGGACGATGGAAGGGGTGTACTGCTCACCGCACCGAGGTGAGTCAATATCGTCTCAGCCTTCTTCAATGCCTGGGTGTCGGGAGGGGTCGGAAAAGGAAAGTTCACCACTGTATCAATGCCCATGCTCTTCATTTGAAGTACTACCCCCTCTATTGGAGTTCGAAGGATTTCGGGTTGCGAGAACTGTTCAAAATAGTGCTCGTAGAATGCGGATGAATAAAGCCTGTAGCAATGGCCAGGGCCCGTCCGTCCAGCCCGACCGGCTCTTTGTGCTGCGGAGGCCTTTGATATCCAGTTCACCTGGAATGACTGTATGCAGCTACTAACATCGTATCTGCGCTAATAATCCTGTGAGAGTGCGGAGTCGATGATGAGAAGTATCTTGCCTCCTTTGCTCGCCCACAGTCGACGACGTATCGAATTCCAGGAATGGTCAATGATGTTTCGGCTACGTTCGTTGAGACCACCACCAAACGGTGACCAGCTGGCGGTGATTCGAAAACTTCCATTTGCTTATCACTCGGCAGCAGAGAATATAGTGGAACGACATGCATCGGAGCTAAAGGATGTGTATTTAGAGACGTTGAAACTAATCTGGATTCTACTCACAGTCACTATCTTCAATGTCATCAGTAGTGTCCTCGCTGGCGCTATCCAAAGCTTCGGGGTCTTCTTCGGGGACACCATCGTCAACGTCTGCAGCCAAATCTTGGTCGCCGACTCCCAGTTCAACATCCTCCGCTTCCAACACCACTAGGATTATATTATTCAAGATCAGTCTTGAGGAAATGGATGGTAAGAAGCATACCATCTGCAGCAGCGACCATGGTTGGGGGGTTTAAATGTTTGTCATCAAAATATTCAGAAGCGTCGACCAACCGTCTTTTACGCAGTCGGGTTTCGATGACTTTACAGCTAAATTTTGCTTCCAGAGACCTGCAAACACCAGATATTTCGTTCTGGCCTGTCAAGAAGATCAAGATGCCACCTGAGGGTAACCGAGAATGGATTTTAGCAGTCTTCTTGATCGCTTCTTTGGCGTAGTCCGAAGGTGTTCGGCGGTTGAAATGGATCGTCACCGGATACTGGCGTGCAGAAACACTGATCACCGGAGGAGGAGACGGGAAGAGAAGCTTGTTCTCGGCAAAGTCGCTGACCCGAAGGGTGGCCGACATTATGATCAACCGGAGAGGCTTTGCGCCAACCTTTTTGCCCTTCCACATCTGCTCTCGCAGCTTCAAGACACGACTAAGTACACCGATGAGTATGTCCGTATTCATGCTTCGCTCGTGAGCTTCGTCAATGATGATGATAGAATATCTGGATAGCAGGAAATCGGTAGCCAATTCGCGTAATAGAACTCCATCAGTCATGAACTTGATTGTGGTTGAGGGTGACACCGTCGCGTCGTAGCGTATTTGGTAGGAGACCCGCGAGGAGGTTAGTGACATTTCATGTGCAACACGCGAGGCCATCGAAACTGCTGCAACCCGTCGAGGTTGTGTCACCCCAATCATCCCAGGATTGTCTGGAAGAAGAAAATCAGTACATCTTCGTTGAGCGTAGGCTCTACACACCTCCGTTCGAATCCCCGAATCCTGCTTCATAAAGAAACTGCGGTACCTGGGTCGTTTTTCCACTACCAGTCTCGCCGCATATGATCACGACGGGGTGAAGTAAAACAGACTCCATAATGCTTTGCTCCTCTGCAATGATAGGCAACATCAATCGGGCGTCTTCGACATCCAAGGGTCGCGTGACGAAAACAACCTTGGCTTTCCTTTCAGAAGAGGAAGGACTTGACGATTGTTGGGGATTGCCCAATAGATATTCTGCAAACGCAGTAGCGGGCAATTCCAGGTCGTCTCCAAGCGGGCCACGCGTCACGAAAGGCGGACGTGAAAGCTTTGGTTTTTTGGGGGGCTGTTGTTCGACGGTGTCTTGGACCCCTTCCGGCTCGGTGTGTGGTTCAGCAGTGGGGGCCATATAACCCTTGGCTACAGATAGCTGCTTCATTGCCCACGTCTTGAAATCCTTCCGCTTCACAGAATCAGTACAAGCCTCCGCATGAGATGGACCACTACTGTAGTCCGAGTCGCTGTCCGATGCGGAACCTGAAGTAGAATTACGTCCATGTTCTTGCGTGTCATTGGCGGAATCTGAGCTATCGAACGACGTCTCAGACTTGTTTTCGGGGCCTGGATGCACAGAAAGCTTTGTCCATTGTCGAAAGCTTGTCTGTAAAACATACTGAGAATAGAAACAAAATTGAAATCGATGGACCGACCTTTTGACCAGTCTTCTTTCTCCTCACGATGCGAGGGGGAATGGAAGAACCATCGGGGTTTCGTCTCAGGGCACCGCCAACAACAACGGGGTCCGCTGATTTGTTTGGGGCAGATAGACTGATGGACATGTCCACAATCTGGACTTGGTCAGAAACGGCGGTGATTGGTGAGTTGGCGCAAGCTGCGTCGGAACCCATCCCATCGAATTCGGCATCCTCGTTTTCGTCTTCGGTGTCAGTGAACCCCGTGGTAGAAAACTCATTGGTACGTCTTCTCCGTTTATTGGATCGACTATTTATGAAACGCCGAAGCTCTGCATCTTCACTTCTGTCCAATCGTTCGCGGTGAGAGATCGCCTTTCCTGTTCCTAGAGTGGAGGAGGACTGCAACTCCAAAGTTGGTATTGACGTCTGGGTCTGACTGGACGAGTGAGTGAATTATTGACAGGAAAGAAAGTGACCATACGCCAATTTTTCAAAGATCAAGATCCTTTCCTCTTGTCGAAGTTTTTTGTCCTTGAATGAAATAGATTAACATGACATGTTGAAAAGAAGCTGTATCTTACAATATACTTTTCTAATCTCTTCCTCTTCTTGCTTGACACCTTGCTCTTCGATTGCGCTGCGAGCTACGGCCATGGGAGATGTACATCAGCAGCAGCAGCAGCATGGCTTACCTCTCGCCTCTCCTTCATCACGAGTGTTGCAGACCACCTTGCTTGTAGGATCTTTGGTCGACCAAAATTCAGTGCCGGAATATGTCACCGAGAAGCTGGCCGGGCGGAGTCAGAATTTCATCCCGACTCCTGTTGTGGACGACCACCGCGACGACGACGACGACGACAACTTACCACCACAGCGGAGACGACGACGGGAATGAGCATGGTGGCAACTACGACGACATAACATCACTATCCCCACCATGGCGGGGGCGACAAGGTACGGCGATGACAATGATGCTGCCGTGACACCACTGCTACCACCCACCACCACTACGGTAGCGACGATGATGCCACCATTATCACCGCGTCGTCGCCAATGACGGCCTAGCACGCGACCATCGCCTCCACTACATTGCGGCGACGGCGACGACGAGGTACGACGGTGACAACCTCTGCCCCTTGTGATACCACCCGTCGACGTGCCACGGCGACGACAACGATGTCACCCACTTGTCTTTCGCCTCGCTTCCTACTACCCATACTTTGGCAAGCGTGAGTGGTCTCACCATGATGTCTAAAAGTGTCACCTGTGAGTAGCGCGATATGACCAAGCTGATCTCATTCCTCATGTTCGGACGAAATTAAGGCCCGCCTAGCTCAATTGGCCAGAGCGTCAGACTTTTACGGTTGGGCACAACCCTGCGGTGATCTGAAGGCTGCGAGTTCGACCCTCGCGGTGGGCTAGTTGTTTTTTTTTGCGTGGACATACTTGAGCCAAAGATACATTTTGTCTGGTGACGTGAATAGTCTACTAGTACCCTACAATCATCGTGATCGTGAAACGACATAGACGAAGCAAAAATGAAAGTATCTAGAACATAAAGTGGACGAATGTACATAAACGCACATACATAACAAGCATGCGTCTGCGTCGTTAAAAAGATGAGCATATAATCATGGCCGAATGTATGTTGGTCGTCCACATATATCATGGGTGGGTGTTCAAGGGGGAATCTAGAAGTAATATCGCAAGAAACGACCAACGGAGTAATTGCACGGATAAATAAGCAGATGAATGGCCTGATTGTAAAACTCTCCTGAAACGTGGCTTCTAACAACGTCCTGCGTATTGCCATGCTGATCACGGTCGTATGCTTCATGTAGGCTTATAGAAAATCGTGGTAAGATACTACAAAACCTCCGAGTGAGCGACAATCGTATCGGACAAGAAGCACACAAATACCTTCTGGCGATAACGTGTTGTGTTCCCGACAGCAAGCACACCATTACGGATCGCACTCGTACTCAAATGATGAAGTACCACATGGGACGGCACAGGCAACACGCTGGCGTCATCTGACAATCCAGGCCCATCCAGCCCGAGACGGGTGTGCGTTGGTGACGAAGCTGCAAGGTGAGTTACGTCTGTGCCGCTCGCAGTGGTGATCGGGATAGAAGGGTGCTCGTCCTCCGCAGTTTTGTCCTCCCTATACATGTCCCGTGCGAGAGTACTGGTCATTCCGAGTAGCGATCGCCCCTGCTTCCGCCTATGCTCTCGTTCTCGTTCTTTTTCCCGTTCCCGTTCGCGACCCCTGGATGGTGGAGGTTGTCCAACTTTGACGTTCAAGATGAGCTTGTCCAGGTGTCTAGGAAGGACTGGAGCTGGAGGAATATTTGGCGCAGGGACCTGTTGGTGGGTATTGGGATAGCCTGACTGGTCATATTCCGCGGCAGCCGTGTACGCCAGGTAAGCTTCTTCCTCACGGGCAGCAGCGACAAGTTCTGCGGGGATTTCATCCGTCCACTTGGACGAGGATCCCGTTGCATCCGAAGACGAAGGTGCGTCGACCGTGGAGCCTTGGGTGGAGGTCGTCGTTGACCAGAACGAGTGAACTGGATGAGCAAGCTGTTTCGGAGGGATAGACGCAGATACACGATGAGGTGGTGTCAGGCCAGAGATGGGAACCGCGACGTAATTAGCCAAGCTCCCTTCGTCATCTACAGCTGTCGGGAGGTCATCGGCTAAACGCCACTGTTCATCGACAATGAAACGAATATGATGTGTTCCAGGCATGAGCGAGACCCAAGTGGACCACGATATATCCGCAGGGGGGTCGCTGTGATATGAGTCAGACGGAGGAGTAAATTTATCAGAAAAGACGTACTCTGGTTCCATTTGCTGACGGCCCTTCCAATTGTCGTCACCTGCGCGAGCGAGGACGACAGATTTTCCACCACCACGCCAAGTAATTTTAACGTTCACGGCTTCCCGTGTTTCATCTGAGGGACGGATGGAGGTAGGTGGTCCAGGCTCAGCCAAACTATTGGTAGTGGCAGCGGCAAGTTCTTCCTCAGCTTTGTGAAGTGCAAGGGGGATCGTCGAATGAACTGTTTCCTGAATGAACTCCGGTCGATCAGGATGCGTGGGTACTTCAATCTGGCTCTCTGCATAGAGCTCCTGCATGCGAGGTTGTGCGGAAGCCTGGCCGCGCGAAGCGAATGAATGTGTAGAGTTGTATTGAAGAGGAGCACCTCGGAAGTAATGGCCACCGCGATTACGGGGATGATGTTGATGGTGAGGAACCGGGATATGAGTGGAAGGTGGGTGCTCGAGAAGCAAATCTGACGAGAAGTTTGAAGTATCGGCTTCCCTCGCAAGATTCACCTTGACATTTGGTTGCCTTCCACGAGGAGAAGTGCCTGTGTTTGAAGCGTTGTTGATGGTACCATTGTTAGAAACTGGAATCGGAATCGGGATTGGGGAAGTAGTCCTCGGTGGCCGACGATGGGATGATAAGGGAGATGAGTTGAAGGAATTTTGATGGGAGTATGCAGGAGTCACGGAAAGAAGCGCAAGGTCTGGCAGCTCGAGGGACTTTTTCTTTGTACGCAGGGAACGGTGGGGTTGATTGGGGTTTGGGGAGGGTGAATGGGATTGTCTTCGAGTCGGCGAATCGATTTGCCTTATCGGAACTGTTGAAGGTCGATTGTGGTTCGTATTCGAGGTTGTGTTGCCCATCGTGTAGATCGCGTCGCCGTCCTCAAACGTTCGTGACTACTGCCCAGCTCCTCGTCGCCAACTGCGAGCTCGATGGACGTAAAAGAAGACGTTTAACCCAATGAGGATCCACCACAAAGTTAGTGACCCCTGATAACCTTATTATCAGCAAATTATTATTTTATTATTACGTAACCTTAGTCTCTTGCTAGTCCCCGGCTAGACGGTCGTGTCTTGTCGGGAGGACCAAGGTTAGATCTAGACAAGGACCGTACCGTTTGTTTTTAAACGTGTTTCCAATCCGTTACTTTAAGGTTTGATTATCGCCCTAAGGAGTGACCAAATACACGTCATGTTTCAGTTTTGTTCGGAGTCAATGCGTCGTGTTAGACTACACCGTTATCATGGCTGACGATGCAATGAAGATCGTTGCCAGCGATACACCAGTAAATTTTCTACAGGCTTCAAGCCCTACTAACGATGTCGAATCCAGCGCTGGAGTCCTAATCCCCGAGTCCAGAGACGGTTTCTACGGGTACTGTGACGAAAAGAGCCTTCAGCAAGTAAGTCATGACTAGTAATGTCTGATTTGCGCTACATAATGCGTTCAGATCGAAGAGAAGAAGCTGGCGCACAGGCGCACATCTGATGTCTCTACCGTCATCTCCGACGGTCCGTCCTCCGTCTCCGGTAGTTTTGGACTCTCCGCGATCCGCGAAGCCTTGCAAGCCCACGAACAGCAGAGCAATTCATCTCCTCTTGTTGATGACGAAGACAAGGCGCGCAGCGAGCCACAGGTACAATGTACGAATTTTTGCGTAGATCCGAATAAGAGTCAACCCAAGCCTGAGCACATATTGCAGTGCAACCCTCCATCACCCCCGAGATGGCACGTGCATTCAAGATGTTTAGGCACTGCCTCAAACTACGAGACAAGTATATAGCAAAATCCCTTCAGATGCTCGGCGATAACCCTAAGGACCATGATGGTCATTTCAATGGAATGGCAGAGGGCTTTGCAGGCGTATCTGGCGTACGACCCGATGTTGACTTCGCAAAAGCTCGGGTTACCGAGAGCACGTATCAAGCTTGGAAAATATACCCTAAGCCACCGCCTCCACACTGGCATTTCACTGCAAAGCATGACACTCCAGCTGCAGACCATGCCAACACGGAGGACGAGGAATTCGATTTTACGACCTGCCAGATTCCAGACTCCCATCCATGGGAATTCAGGATCGATGACAAGGGCGTATACCAAGTGTATTCTACCTTGGCAGGTATGACATGGATCTCACATGCGACTGATGCAGCTAACAATCCTAAGAAGAGGAACCATTGTTTGATATTCCATCTATTAGGGAATATTTCATTGACCTAGACCATGTTCTTGGGGTCATATCCGATGGTCCAGCCAAAAGCATAGCATACCGGAGACTCAAGTACTTAGCGAGTAAATTCGAAATGTACAGCTTACTCAACGAATCTCAGGAATTGGCAGCTATGAAGGTAGGGAAAAATCATTTACGGATAGTCTTGAACTTATCTTCCGTCCTCCAGAGCGTCCCTCACAGGTTAGATTAAATTATGAACCTTTGTAATATCATCAATGACGGGCCCCTCTAGGGATTTCTACAACGTCCGTAAGGTGGATACACACGTGCACCTGGCTAGTTGCATGAATCAGAAACACCTGTTGCGGTTCATCAAAGCAAAGATGAAACGTAGTCCTCATGTATGTATTGTTTGCGCTTGCTGATTGATTTTTCTTCACGTTGTTTCCCTCCAGGATACTGTTATATTTCGTGATGGGGCCGAGTTGACGCTAGAGCAAGTTTTTCAGTCCCTTAAACTGAGTGCCTATGACCTGTCCATCGATACGCTCGATATGCACGCCCACCAAGACTCGTTTCACCGGTTCGACAAGTTCAACCTCAAGTACAACCCCATCGGAGAATCTAGGCTCCGGGAAATTTTTCTGAAGATCGATAATCGTATTGATGGACGCTACTTTGCTGAACTTACTCGAGGTGTGATGTGTTATCGCATGACGGATCGTTTGGACCACTAACATCAATCATTTTGTAGAGGTAATGACTGACCTAGAGCAAAGCAAGTACCAGGTATGCATGCCAGGGGATACTCTCCTATCATGCTTATTCTCCCATAGAATTGTGAATGGAGAGTCAGCATATACGGCAGATCAGTAGACGAATGGGACAACGTTGCCAAATGGGTCATCAATAACAAGCTCTTCTCGCACAACGTTCGCTGGCTCATTCAGGTACCGCGTCTGTACAATGTTTACAGGGAGAATGGTGTGATTGGCACATTCGAGGACATTGTGATCAGTAGGTTTCGAACCCAGACTCTCTGTCTCAGGCTCGACTCTTGCTCAGATTTGTTCCGCCCGCTATTTGAGGTCACTAAAGACCCGGGATCGCACCCGGAACTCCACATTTTTTTGCAGCGCGTGGTCGGCTTTGATAGTGTGGACGACGAGTCAAAGGTGGAACGTCGCATTCATCGCAAATTCCCCTGTCCTCGTCTCTGGGACACTACACAGAACCCACCTTATTCATACTGGTAGGTCTGCCCACGGGGCCTCTTGTTGCTCATTTGAAACTCTTTTTTGTGCCAGGATCTATTATATATATGCCAACATGGCCAGTCTGAATCACTGGCGGCAGGCGCGAGGTTTCAGTATGCAAACTCGTTCGATGTGGTTCTAGATTTGCTTATTTCTTACGACAGACACGCTCGTCCTTCGACCCCATGCAGGAGAAGCAGGTGATACAGACCATCTAACTGCCACTTTCCTCACCTCTCACTCGATCTCTCACGGTATACTCCTTCGTAAGGTCCCCGCATTACAATATCTGTTCTATTTGAGGCAGATTGGTCTCGCGATGAGCCCTTTGAGTAACAACGCCTTATTTCTTACATATGAGCGCAATCCACTCCCCGATTTTTTCATGACCGGGTTGAACGTCAGCTTGAGCACTGACGATCCTCTTCAGTTTCACTTCACCAAGGTATGATACCCTCCGTGCGCGGCGAGCCGAAACTCACAAATATTGCCACGGCCACAGGAGCCATTGTTAGAGGAGTACAGTGTAGCCGCTCATGTAAGCTGCGCACAGCTTCTGGTGGGGGATATCTCAATCATATCGCCCATAGATATATAAGCTCCCCCAGAGCTCGCTGGCGGAACTGGCTCGTAACTCCGTGGTGCAGAGTGGCTTCGAAATGGAAATCAAACGCCACTGGCTTGGTCAAGAATGGTACCTGGCTGGCGCTGCTGGAAATGACATTCACAAGGTGAGATATGATGATGGGCTGAGAGCAACGGTTCTGATCAAAACACATGTTCCGCTGTTTACTTAGACAAACGTTCCAGACATTCGACTCGCCTATCGTCATCGAACCCTGGTAGAAGAGTTAGAGATGATCAATTTGTGCTAGGCTGTTCAGACAGTGACGCATACAAGTGTCCACCTATCATTCTCTTATTTGTGCCTTCTTGGAATTACAGCATGGCCTTTGAGTGGCTGGAAAGTCCCTGGAACCTTATACTTGTCAATTGTAGTCTCGTTCCCTATGGCATGGACCCCTGACCATTCCTGAGGACCCAGATCCGAATCCGGACAAAAAAATTGGGCCCCCGGAGGGAGCCTATGGCACGCCGCCTTCCTTATCTGCAGTGACAGCTGAGTTACAACACAGGTGACACCTGCTGGACGGCGAGCACTCTGCTCGTTCTAGCAAGTGTATGATACCAGTAGGCTGTGCTTAGAACTCCGAGAGCACTAGTGCTGCAGCATGGGCGCTATCTTGCGAACGTAATGTTTTTTGATGCACGATGCGCTAATCGGCTAGTGGTACCCATAAAGGGGAATTGCCAGATGGACACCAGAACAGTGAGTCGAGTTTGACAAGGCGTGCCTGCGCAGTGAGTCCGTCGATTGTTCTGTATCGTCCCAAAACCATGACAGCGCCAGCACAGCTATTTTGCAGGCAATGTCTGAAGATCCTTCAGATCGCACAGTTTCTAATGTGGTGGACTGTCCATCACAAAGATAACGGAACCCTTCTCGAACACCATTACGCTCTGACCAGGGTCAGGGCCCGGTCGATATTGTGCCAAGGACGGTATAAAGCCCTCTCTCCCCCTGGTCATTATTCCCAGACTCCGTCCTTTGAGAACACTTCACTGTAGCCCTGCATAGTACCCTTTGCATTGTTCAAGGGTGACTCTCACTCCATAATCCTGCGTCAAATACAAGAATGAGTTCAAACGTGCCTCAGAAACCTTCTCGGGCGCCTCGTTCCGTCGTTCTTTGCTTCGATGGCACTAATGGACAGTATAGTTCTCAGGTAAGCCTTGTGCGAACATGAATTGAACCGGGTAACAAAATGAGTATAGAATACCAACGTAGTTAAATTCTTTGGCCTACTTCATAAAGGCTGTCCCAGCCAGCAAGTAGCCTATTACCAGGTATGTTTACTTGTTCTCCCATCAGGACTCCCGGAACTTTACTCATCCATAGGCTGGGCTTGGTACATATTTTGCACCTGGAGTTGTCTCACCACTTTGGCTTTCATTGGCATCACTTCTGGATGAAGCAGTCGCTTGGTAGGTATTAGACGCATAAAGATCCACGAAAGATAACATGTTAGTATAGGTATCTGGATGCACATGTGATGGCTGGCTACAAGTTCCTCACGGAGAACTATCGCACTGGGGACAAGATCTGCTTATTCGGTGGGCGACGCTCTGTCCCTGTTATTTTCGTCGCTGATTCAAATCTAGGCTTCTCTCGTGGAGCATACACTGCTCGTGCGTTAGCCGGGATGTTAGAAAAGGTAAGTCATGTAGTCTGGAACATTGTCCGTAACGCTGAACTGATATCTTGAAGGTCGGACTATTGCCAAAAGGCAATATTCAGCAGATTAGCTTCGCTTACAAGGCATTTACTCGGACTGACGAGGAGGGAGTCAAGCTCGCTGCTGGATTTAAGCAGACCTTCTCACAAGATGTGAAGGTAGAATTCGTAGGCGTATGGTACGCATCCTCGAGCTTGCAGGAATCGCTTTGTGGCTCACACGTTGTCAGGGACACCGTAGAAAGCACTGGTATGCTTCTCAGTCGTGAACTACCTTTCACGGCCTCCAACGATGCGATCAAGGTATTCCGCCATGCACTTTCCCTTGACGAAGTATACCTCGTTCAACATCATACGCTGAACCATGCTGATCTTCATGTCATAGCATCGCTCCCGATTCCGGCCTAACCTCTTCCATTGGCCACCACAAGTCAGTGAGGGAGATGGAGCCCTCAACTTGGATGGCGCAGTAAAGCGGATGTTCAATGACCTTCAGTCTATGTTGAAGGGGCTTTTCAAGAGAAAGTCTGCGAAAGTTCCACAACAAACCGTGCGGTCCGGATCCCAACGTGGCGATGAATCATCCACGGTTTCTGAAGAAGCAACCACCGCGGATGTTCTGGAAGTGTGGTTTGCGGGTTGTCATAGCGGTCAGTTGAGTTTGCTCATGCCGGCTCTCACACATTGCTTACGTTCTTTTCAGACATCGGTGGAGGAAATGTACAGGATGGCGTCTCAGTGTCACTTGCTCAGATCACGTTGCATTGGATGGTGGAACAGGTCATACAATCTCAATGTGGAATCGTCTTTGACGAGGATCAATTAGCACGTATTGGATTCGTAGCTCCGACAAGTTCCCCGCAATCATCGCCAAACTGCAAGAATGGCTCTCTTCAAGTTGCCCAGGGTAATGAAGATGGTTCCGTTGTTGAAGTGTTGCCGAACCTCGGATCTAATCAGTTTACTCCAAGTCCGGGCCCCTACCCTGAATCTTCTGATGCCACAGCCCCGCTATTCGACGAGTTGAAGAGAAATAAACTGTGGTGGATATTAGAAATCATGCCTTTCACCTACGCTTGGCAGGATGATAACAAGGCGTGGCACACTAAATGGAGGTTAGTTCTCAAATACCGTCCCGCTCAAACTGTATGACGAGCTGCAATGGCCAGCGTTAACTTGGGCAGCGGCCGCTTCATACCTTGCGAGAAACCAATCTTTCACCACACTGTACAGGAAAGAATGGACTTCAAACTGCTCAATTACAAACCACGAGCAACTTACAAAAATGAAACCTACGTTTGATTCTCCCATAAAGAGAAACTTCGGGGTTTGGCTCTATGTTCCAGTTGCATCTCCGTTCGATGTACTCGACCTTGTTTTGGCACTTCTCGCTGTTGTATTTGCAATACCTATTTACTAGTTCTCGTCGGCTATCGACAGTCAGTCTGAACTTCCACTGTGACTGTTCAATCATATCGCCGCACCATTTAAAGTTTAAACTGCAGATTCAAATAAACTGGTAACCTGATGGTCCCATTCTTCGCTTCGAGTGGTTAGGACGGTCGTGTAGTATGACAACGCGACGCTACCACTGCCAGTCCATCTAACTGGGGGGCATCAGTGGTGCGAATTCTGGTTCTAAGCAGTCCGGTCCACCTGGAACCTTGTGGCCGGATGGGTGATCGGGACAAAATGGTTGGTACAGAACCCTACTATACTCACTTGTAGCAAATTATTTCGTAATTGGGCTTGGGCATTCAGCAGCGGAGATTGGCAGCGTATTTCAAAGCTTGAGATTTTGATTGCACACGAGATATCAACTTATCGAAGATCATATCACAAAGGTAGTGAAGATCTGAGAATACAAACAATCTAGTAGTAGTACATGGTCCCTCGCTCTGACAAACACTCAAGACAACTGAGTTGACAACGTAGAAGACAAAACTTGAAAAAAATGCAAATATGACTAATAGTGGCCCGGGAGGTAGTAGTACCCGACTGTGATAATAGCCTGGAGATCGCTTGAGAGTTCTATGTGAACAGCATTTCATGCCGTTCTTAGTTACCAGTAGGTTTTTAATAATTGAATGTAACATGGACTCATCGTACTACGCTCGTCTCTCTGTACTTCGCTACTCCCATTTCATCTTATCGCTACTGCGAATCCATCACCATCATGATCTAATCTGTAGACTGACATCTCGGAGTGATATCCAAAGATATTGGAAGTCAAAAATATTTATTATGTTCAATAGTGTT
>JBBPMK010000287.1:0-27968 GCA_038090295.1 Boletus semigastroideus
AAGGGACTCGAACGCGGACACTTGCTCAGCTCTATTATGGAGTCGGCCAGTGGTAGCGTTGATGAGTACGTGTGGCGAACGACGCAAGGTCCGTTGGATAGTTTTTCTGATGGCTGCTCGTGTTTTTGATGGGCTGATGTACTTGTCAGCTTGCTCTAAGTATCAAATGATGTGAACAGGTTATCTCTGTCATGAAAACAAGGATGTAGCTTACGCCAAACAGCTGGGTCATATGATTTGGACATCCTCGAGAGCTCGAATGCTTTAATCGCACCGCCGTAGTCACCACCGTAGTGTAGGCCGCACGTTTCAGCTCGTATCCCCACGGAGAGGATGAGTCAAGCGCAATCAACTGATTATGATGCATCAAAAATGGTGACCAGGGTCTTGTAAATGAGTTGCACCTGGTTCGCGTCGTCTAGAGCCTGTTGGCAACATCCCATTTTCAACAATACCTTGCATCGTTTGATGAGAATAGCTTTCGGGGAGGGGGAAATGAGGGACAATGCAATGGAATAGTAGGAGATAGCGTCATTGTATCGCTGCGCATCCGCTGCTGCGTCACCGAGAGACCCTAACCTCTTACATGAACGCTGCCCGAAATCTGTGAGAGACGAATAAGTAAATGCATTACATGGAATGCGCAGTCATTCACCGAGGGCCCATTCGAGATGTTCACCAGATCCACCCGGTTCAGCCATTAGTTTGCGGAAACACTTGACTGCATCCCGGTGCGACCCGATGCATATAAGGCTTCACAGAGACATCGTCGAACCGTGATGGCGAAATTATCGAACTTCCATCCGAACATCTGTCGCAAAAAGTGAAGATACGTTGCGACACATCTTTTAAGAGACTCGCCAATGAGATCATAGGGAGAGGTGGACAGACGTAGCCTCGTATTCGCGCTTGTGCACGCTCGAATGATTGTATTGCACCCTCGAAGCGCTTGTTCTCCATCTGCGAGTTTCCAAGCAGAAGATGCATGTACGCCTTTGGAATTGTCAGTGGTGGTATTCGCCGCTTGATAGGATGTTAGACACATGCCTGAACCTTATAACATATATCATTGAAGCGGACCGTAGCAATGAGATCGTCTACGCGCGATAACGCCTCGGGGCGGTCTCCGGCCATGAACACGATGATTGCCTAAGGGGAAAGATGAACAATTGAGTGGCAATGCGAGTAAGGAGATAGAACCTTGATAAGCAGGAGAAAGGTAACGTGTGATGAGTTATGGTACTCGAATGCAATGTCACAGGACCAACAAGCCTTGTCTTTTCTCCCTTTCCGACGTGCGCTACGCTCTTTGCGGTTGGGCCAATGAACGGCTCGATAGTGATGAACTTGGTACGAATTAACGTCAGTGTCAATGAATGTGAGAGCGAAGGAATAAGCACCTCCTCTGCATCTTGGAGTGCTTCGTCCCAGTCGTAGACGAGCCCGGACGAGAGCTCTGCTGGCGAGCACATGGGAAACCGGGTTCCGAGAGTGATTGCTGCGGTCAACAGCTGGTCAACGTTTTCGAGCTGATCGTGCTTCCATGATTCAAGTGCAGCCTCGTCGATCTCGATGTGAGGTTCCCGAAGGGTAGGGTGTAGACGAGACGATAACGATCTCACAGCATCGTCGACCTAGGTGGCAGTGGGATTGGACGCCGATCGGTCCAGACATGACATGATACTCACGATGTTACGAGGTAGGCTCCGGAGGCTGAGTTTCCCATCCTTGCTACCGATTGCGAGAAACCGGTCGTCTGGAGCGAATGCAATAGAATGTATACTATGAGCGTGTTTGAGAGCGAGGCCGGTATGTGTCTTCGTGTCCCAAAACGACACTGTGCGATCAGTTGCAAATGCGACAGACGTTCCGCGCTTTGACAGGGCAATGCATGAATAGTTGTTGCTACTGAGAACCGGCCATTCTGCGACCGGTGACCCGCTAGACGCGTGGTATTCCTGGATTGTACGAGCGGACACGCATATGATACGGTCGTTGAACCAGATGAGACCTTTATTGTCGTGTATGGTTACTTTCACATCTCGGCCAGCCAATGGCCATTCGCGCTGTCGTAGGTGCGGACAGAACCGTAAATGCCGACCGCGATGCGGTCGCCAGGTGGAGAGTACTGTACCATTAAAATGTGACGCGCGACAGCCGCGACATTCGACGTCACGACGTGTGACGACAAACCAAGGATTCCGCAGAGTTGGATGAGCTGGGAACACGCTATTCTCATTGTGGGGTAGGAAGCAATGGCCTATGGCGCCCCATCCCCCCAAAACACCACCCTGATTTTTCGGGCTTGTCGTTGACAATACCACCTGGAGTCCTGGACCCTCCAACCACTCAACGCAATGACACCCAGGTCGATTGCAGTTCATCTCTGCACCCGGCACACCCAACTTGGGGTCATGCAGGACCTCGACGCGGCCATGATGTCTCTCAACTTGGTCTACATCCGGACCACGATACTCATGCTTTGTTGTCGTTGAGCGCGATCCAGATCCTCGTCACGCACAACGCTGGATAGACTGGACGTCGACCGCGTCGTCGAAGGTACGTCACCCTACTCAGTTCGGGCGCTCCCATTGTCCACAATCCATAATCTTCGCCAGCGGTGTTCGCGGGAGACGCCTTGGCAAAATCGACACACGTTTTCTCTACATCGCTGTTGATGCATTGTCCCTTCTCGGGAGTTTGACACCTATTGATGTCGTCTCATACATCCATCTGTGTCATGACTTTGATGGCGGGTACGGTGCGATTGCTGGCGCGGAAAGTCACACCGCGCAAGGTAGGTAATGCCTCATCGACGCTCTGCCTTTCTCACCACCTGTTTCTTTTTGCTGTCTTTGTTTGCGTAACTGCCCTCTCAGTCCTAGACCAGCTGGACCCTGTGCCAGTGTGCCACCAATGACATGGCGCGCAGGACATCGACGCACATGCACCCTCACAATATGCACACCTCACCTAGTCTTGACTGCCCCTCCTGCGAGTCACGCCCGGCATCGTAGTACAGATAACTCCCAAAGTCACGGATGCAACCCAAGGCGTGCGACAACAGCAACGATACCATATTGATCGTCACCACACGGGTATGTGCCTCTTTTCACCCTCACCCTCATCTTCCCTCTTCCTTTCGTGGACGTGCTTGGTCTAATCGCCTCCGGGGTGTTCCCTGGTGCCACCATTTCACATACGAGCTTGGATTGTAGCAAGTTTGTCAATAAGGCTTGTGACGCGTGACAGACGAATGCTAAGACTTATCGGAGTTTGAATTACACTTACCTTTTATGGAAGGTATTTTTCACCACTCAATCTTACACTTTTGCTTGACTTTTGCTTGATTTTAGTACAAGTGACGAGCTGTGACGTGCGCTCCATTAATTTTTGGCTCGACCCCTACACAAATGGCCTGAGTGCCCATCCAAGGTATCCATCTCACGGTATCGTCCTGTTGAAGCGTTCGTACTTGTTTGCTTGACCGAAAGTCCCAAACAATGGCTTTTTGGTACGAATCCTCGACGAGTCTTGTCGAGTCGGGCGAGAAATCGACAGCCTTGTGGGCCCAGCCATCACTGTACTTGAGGACTTGCTTGCACGTCTTTGCGTCCCACACGAAGATGCTGCTCCCTGTCATCCCAGTCATCCCAGCTGCGATCCATTTGCCGTCTGGAGAGATAGCGACACTGTCCACCCTGCCCATGCTCATGCTCGCCACTTGTCGCGAGTTTGCTACACTCGAACACCCTTGTCGTCGCCACTCACTAGAAACTCGCCATCTGGTGAAAATGCCACCGCCAATATTCCACCACTCACATCGATTTCAATGGGTTGTGACTCTATTTTCTCACTGGTCAACACAAGCCCCTCCATCTTATCGTCACGCACCAATCATACTTGGCGGAGGGGGTATCAGCAACATAGTTCGGTGGAGGAGTGATCAGAGTCAAGGTGCAAGGTCGTGCACGGTGCTATATAGATCAGACGCACGACCTCGTGTCCCGGTGCCCGATTTTGTGCAACAAGTCCGAGTCGCCACGCCGTCGGCCGTAGCGATCATATACGATGCGCATATATCATGCCAGACTTGTCATATACCCAGTCCTCCTTAACATGTATGTACTGCCCGCCGGGTCGGGCGTACACCACGAGTTATCCTTTACAGCGTTGCGATGCTAAGTGATTACTGATTGCAAACATATGACCCGATCGCCCGCCTTCTACATGTCGTTACGCGTAGTGATAGGCAAACACTCTACTGCAATATAGCGAGAAAATTGGCAGGAAACACTAATTCTCCGGGCATCTCATCTCGAAATATTTACATGCTCTTAGTTTCGAGTCCGCTCCATTCGGATTTATCGGCCGCATCCAATTCCCGATTCCGATGCTTTTCTGACAGAACACCTCAAGTTCAACTTCGCTTCTTGTTCACTTTTCCTGACGTTGATGGCCTTCTCTGGTGCTCTGGTAGGTGATTACATACATGTGACGTGCAATTCGGAACACACCACACACGAATAGACATTGACGGACCTCAATGACTTCATCACCCCTTCACAAGCCTGCATCAAACCGGTCGAGCAATTCAACATCCCAAATGACACGAAAGAACCCGGATCTGCCTCTGTACGTATTCTTCTGCGTCTCCATACTCCGTCTATCTACGGAAAATGCACTTCTAGACCGAAATCCGGATCGACTCGTCCGGATCTTACTTCGAAGTGTCGTCTGCTCCCGGATCCGTACAAGGCGTAACGGCGTCCAAACCACCCGGTCGCAAATTACAACAGGCGGAGATCAGTCTCAACGATTGCCTTGCGTGCAGGTACGTCGCCCGTCAGTCATGTGTCTTCCGTCCGACGGACATGTTTGCCTAGTGGATGCATCACTTCGGCCGAATCCGTGTTGATCACGCTGCAATCACACACGGAAGTGCTCAAGTTTTTTGAGGAAAACCCACCCTCGAGTTCACCGGCGCACAGGGTTCCGGTGGTGTCAATCGCGCCACAGAGCCTAGCATCGCTCTTGGCGACGTCGTCATCAGGCTCGAATGAGCCTGTCGGACTGAGACAGGTTCTGCGGCGAGTAACGGCGTTTTGTACTCAGTCATTGGGCTTTGAGCATGTCTATGACACGACATTTGCACGCCATGTCTCTCTGCTGGAGCACACGCGGGAATTTTGGGAGCGCAAACGGGATGGAAAACTCCCAATGTTAGCAAGCGCATGTCCAGGATGGATATGTTATGCCGAAAAGACACATTCTGGACTATTACCCTTCATCTCTCGGACGAAGAGTCCCCAACAAGTCATGGGGACGTTGGTCAAGTCGTGGTTAGCTAGTTCTTGGGGAAAACAGTGCGTATTGTCATCCATCAGAGACAGTCGATGGCTGATGTTTGATTTGATCGGCCACACAGACCCGATCAAATATACCACGTCAGTGTGATGCCCTGCTACGACAAAAAGCTAGAAGCATCACGGCAGGACTTTTACAACGATGTATATTCGACACGGGACGTTGACTGCGTCATCACCACCGGGGAGCTTGATCTACTGATGCGCGAAAAGGGCTGGGATTTATCTGCCCCCGTCCCTGGAGAAGACACTATGGACAATTTGCAAGACATTCCCGAGCTGCTGCTCCACCCGGGGTCGAGTTCAGGATCCTACCTCCACTCACTCATGTCTGCTGTCAGAGGTTTCTCTGCAGAGCCATTGGAACTCAGTACGAAGACGGTGCGCACGTCCGACTACGAAGAGTACACGCTATCAAAGCAGAGCAATGGCGAGGTCGTATTCAAGGGGGCCAAGTGCTACGGCTTCCGGAATCTGCAAAATGTAGTGAGAAAGGTAGGGAAAGCGGTGGGTGTGCGGGTTGGAAAGGGTGCTGCTGGACACATGGCTGGGGTAAGAGTGAGGGCGAGGAAGAACGGAATTGATGGGGACGAGAAGGGGTATGATTACGTTGAAGTGATGGCGTGCCCGGGTGGGTGCGTGAATGGTGGTGGGCAGCTGCGGCCTATTGGCAAAGCATCCGAGCGGACGAAAGACGAGGAAGGCTATGCGAGGAATTGGGAGGAGAGCGGGGTTTCGGTTTCAGGGGGTGGGGTGGAAGCGGGACCAAAATGGGGGAGCCGCGAGTGGACAAAAGAGGTAGAGAAGGCGTATTGGGACAAGATGGCCACGCTGGGCTCATCTGAGCTGAATCACGCAGACGGGGTTGCCACGAGGGTATTGGTGGACATGTGTGGACCGGAAGGAGCGGGCCGAGAAGAGAACGAACGGCGACGGAAGCTGTTCCGGACAAGTTACCGGGCCGTTGAGAGTGAGGTCATCGGCCTCGCCGTGAAATGGTGACGATGACGTACATGTTCCCTTTGCCATTTTTACATACAGGTGTAGTACAACAAAGCAATGGACGTGTAGCAACGAATAGAAGCTCTAGGTTACAGTGTCATTAGATGCAAACGCAGATTAGGCGTATAAATCCGTGAGTCGTCATCGGCGATGTTGGGCACCAGGGCCCTTGAACCAGTACTGGCAAGAGGCACAGTACTCGGGGGTCATGAACGTGATGGTTTCCTTGGAATCGGGGCCAAGGTACTGACAGACGATGAGCGGACATGGTTGTTATGACGCCGAGACGACGTACCCTCTCGCAGTGACAGTCCTGACAGTTTCGAGAATGGCGAGACGAGTGAACACAGTATTGGCTTGAACAATCAATTTTTCTGACCTTGCGAGTCTTGACAACGTCAGTCAGAACATGGCCGAACTTTTTTTTCGACTTGAATACACGTAGTACTCACCACTTGATAGTGCTGCACGCGGCATGACGGGTGGGCTACGTTCGGGGAGACAAAAAAAGCGGCGTGAGACACTTACCCCGCAACCGTACTTGGTTCCTTCGCTGGCAAAAAAGCGGGGTTAGACATCCAAAGAAAGGTATTGGCAATGAGAAAGGCCCACGTTTCAAGATTGCACATGGAGATGGGCCGATTGGGGCAGGGCGAAGAAGAAAGACTTTGACAAAGAGTCAGTCCCACGGCGGAGGCAACGGCTGACACAGCATACCGGCAGGGCTATGAACTGGTATGAATCAGCAAGGGGGAGCGATGTGGGGAGCGGGGATAGGAGAGTGAGTGACAGCGGTGACGGTTGACTTTATATCTCAGTGGGGACGATCGCAAAGACCGGAATTGGCTCAGTAGACAAGTGGGTAGGGTCACCGAGGGTGGTCGGTCGGTTGGCGTAGTCACCAGACCATAAGCGAACGATCGGACGAGATACGATAAGACATATGGAATATATTATTATGAACCGCAGGAGGCAGATTGAGATGTAACTCGTGTGCGTATAGAGTTTCGAGATTTGACGGACACCACAGGCTGCGTTTGATTCGGAAGATGATGATCCTGATGAAACAAACACCGTACCGGTATCACAGCTGCCACCCCGGATCTAAAGTACTCTTCTGTGCCACGGAACAGGCTCGTCATTGTCCAAGCAAGTCGGGTCGCGACCACTTCCACCCGGTGTTGACGCGTATTTGTGAGAACGATATTCGCCTAGTGACAACATACAGTACGCGCCCGTCGTCACACCCTCGCATGTCGACCGCAGCGTCGTCGTCCTCACCAACAACCCGCTCGAGGACACTCTTGTTCATCTCTTATCGCGACTCGAGAACACGCTCGTATCGCTTTTCCTCCTACGATGACCCCTACCAACCCAGCAACGAACACGACAACCTCATAGCCTCACCAACAAGACACGTAGCACTAGACGCCCACTTGCCTCCGAAATGGTATTCCTATCGTATCACGTTTGTCCTCCTCCCTCTCTCACGCGCCACGCGACTTCTAGGGTCGATCTCTCCGACCAGGTCGAGGAAATACTTGCCAACGCCCAGTCTAAAAGTGCGTTCCCTATCCGTTCTCCGTCGCCTCCCCACGCTGACCACCGTAATCAAGTCAGCGCCCTTGAAAAGCTCCACGCAAAACATGTTCTCCCTGGCTTCGCCGACCGCACTGCCGAAGAAAAGGAGATCGAAGCAGCAACCACCGATGTAACAAGAGTCCGTGACACGTATTTCTACCTGTGTCGCTTGTTGACACATGCTTGCCTCTTCAGGACTTCCGGCGGTGTCATTCTCTGATACAGCGCATTGGCTCAGAGCAGGATCATACATTCCCACCCTCGAATAGGGTTCAACATGAGGTGCTGGCAGCTAAAAATGTGCAGCGAGGTCTTGCAGCCAGGGTACAAGAGCTCAGCTCAACCTTCCGCAAGAAGCAACGTGTTTACATGGAACGTGTGTGCTCCAGAATAATTCATATCAGACGTCTTCCCTCATATCTATACCCTCCATCAGGCCTTCAAGGCCATGCGATCAAAAACCAAGACCTTCTTATTGCTTCGGGCTCCATTACGTCCAAAGGTTCCGAAGGCTTGACCGCAGCCGATGAGGATGTGCAAGCAGCAGTAAGCGCTCGGTTCTCGTCCACAGATACTTTGTCAACACGTATTCTAGCAAGCGCAGATCCAGGAAACTGATCAGATGCATGATGTACGGCTTCGTGACCGTGAACTCACCGAGATTGCCAATTCCATTGCTTCCTTGGCCGAGCTTTTTAAGGACTTGTCTATTCTCGTCATCGATCAGGGGACTCTTCTAGACAGTATCGAATATAATATTGAGCAAACTTCGGTGCACGTTGCCGAAGCGGTCAAGGAATTAGATTTTGCAACCCGGTCTGTCGCATCACCCTGTTCAGCTTCTTTCCAGGTGAACTGAAATGATCGGATAGGTATCAGAAAAATAATGGTCGCCGCAAGCTTATTTTCCTTCTCTTGCTAATTATCTTTGGGCTAATACTCGTTCTTATCTTCAAACCTCGCCGTCACGCTTCATCTAATACTATGCCGTCTGATCCCATGCCTCCTACGGATAATATTGTACCAGTACATTTGTATCCACGGATACCTTGATCAAAAGACTAGGTAGAAAACATTCCGGGGGCTGGTCACCCAACGTTGCTTTCAGATGAGTGGATATCAGTTGGTGTCCCGACAAGGTTCGTCATAACGTCTTCTTCGCTTCGCCGTGAAAGTTCCTGGCCGATTGGCAAGCTCTCGGTTTCAGAACTCATCCACATTTGTCCTTGGTGCATCAGCTGCGTTGTTCTGGGGGACCTTTTGACCTTCATCGATAAAGCTGTTGTGGCGCATGGTGAATTAATTATACTAAGACCGCTGTTCCCATTCCCCGCATGCAAGAGAAACTCTGACAACTGTGTACCTCAGGAATAAAGCGGCGACGCCAGAAGCTCGGCACAAGGTACTGTTTGTCCTGCGTTCTCCTGTTCCCATTTGTCAAGGTGCCTCAATTTCTGAATTTACCTGATGGTCCGACAGACTTGGCAACGCCTCGTTGCATCACAAGTAATGGGTTTTGTTTTTGTCCAATGCAAGTGCAACCCCCTCCGACGCTGAACACTCACGCCTCCCCATCTACTGGACAGAGGAGGGCGAAGGTGCCAGCGAACTAAAACTCTAAAAATAGAATCCACACCTCCGATTTGAAAGTCGGTTGAAACGTTTCCGCCGGCGTCGTTGCAGCGGAACACGGGCAAAACTTGCAGAACTTCCATATCTAGTCCTCATATATCACCATGGAACTCTTTCTCCGCCGCACCTGATGTGTCGCCTTGTTCCGACATCGACAGGAGGAAGTGGATTGATGTGACAAAATGCTTCACTCTGTCTTGTCGGCTGGACGATGGACCCGATTCGACGGTACGAATTTGAAATGTCACGTCCGGCCGACCTTGAGGGGGTGCAGGACATGCGTTCAGGTCCAGTGACTCCGTTTGTCGAAGTGTACCTCAGCCCGCATTTCATCATCGCTCTTTGAACCTGACTTGCCACCCTGAACTGGCACATTATCCACAGATTCGCTCGGGGGCTTTTGCCCGATCCGTGTACGTGTTGCACCAATAGAATGACGTGAAACGCGTTTATCATGTCGACAGTATGAAACGTCAACCAATGGATAGCCGAGGGAGAGAGGGGGTGCAACGAGTGCTACACCAAAGGGACACGATCTGATGCGCGCCATATCATTCCCGACGTTGTGGTACCGGTGGAAGAGGGCGAACCTCCTGGTCAATCACGCGCCACGACCCAGGGCCAGGGAGACGAGGGCGGCATTATTTGGAATGATGGTGGTACTCACCCTTGTTAGTTTGGCATGTGATTACCGTTGAGGCACTCCAAGGATTCTGTACACACACGCAGACATGCTCACCTGCTGACTGTCGATAGCATGGAGCTCGGTGGCAATAGCTGTAGAGGACGAGCGAACAAGGGTTACCTTTCGATTGATCTTGATAGTATTCGATCGTCATCGATGCCTCCGGCACCGTGTACCTCTTCCAAAGCTCTCTCTTAACACAGCATCGAACCTGAAGAAAATAGGGTGCCAAAGATGCCACAGATATCACGACGCGTCTACTCCTTATCAAGTGGTCCGCTGCGGCATCCCATTCTGAGTGCTGGGTTCGCGACCGCATCTGGATCCATCGGCTCTTGCAGTATGGGCGAAACCGCTTGCGTTCTCGTCCATGATGGTCTCGTGGATAAACCGACCATGATTTCACATAATCGTCTTTGCTTGGCTGGCGTAGATTTAACCTTGCGGTCAACACGTTATCAATCGATGTGGGGGCCTGCTTGCAAGCTCATTTCTCGTTACCTCATCGACACGCGTGCACCCGCGTAACCTTTATCCCCCAAGTAATCTCGAAAAGCACCACACCCGCTCGTCTTGGTCCTTAGAGTATCAAGGAGCCTGCCACACATGCCAAGACCAAACTTGTTCTATCGTCAAAGAATGGGGAGTTTTGTAGCAAAAACACGCACAAGATCGATGGACGCGACAGCCCGGGGTTCTTGCACACTATTACATACGAATGGACGCCAGTGGGAGATGAATCGATGACTGTCGGGTCCCGTGTTGACAAAACTGGCGTATCAAGGACAAACGGTCCGTCCTGCCGTCATGATTCAAAGTCCGTTTGAAAAGTCACTGAATGATTGCGAACCATCATAATGTACCTCGTTCGAACAGCTAATATGACTTACTCACATGTGCGCCGCATGTTTGTTTTCGCGGTTACATAACTGTGCAGCAGGGTGAAATCCTAGACCTGCTGCGTATCACAGCCAGCATTTCACGTCGGGTGGCAGCAGGCGTCTGTCTGCATGGAGAATCTTAAGCAAGGGTGCATCACACTGTCATCACAAGGCCATACTTTTGTCTTACGTTGGAATGCGGAACCGGAGGCTGAGTGGGTCCTTTTATTTACTTACCGGACGGTTCTCCAAGACGTGCCAGGACTAATCAGAGCAGCAAGCGTCTGCTTCTACCACTGGTTCATGGCATCCGGTGAGTTCGGACTTATAGCGCGCCCGCGGCGGCTCTTGGCCGCGGGTCATTTTGATTGTATAACAGAGTTCCGACCTGGACCCGATCGCGTACGCCCAAAGTTCGATACCAGCACCCGTGCAGTCCTGTGGTGCCAATGGGAACCTATCAGGGTTTGCCGAAGCGTCATCAGGTGGCGGCTCCGATAATATCGGAATTCATAGTAAGGCCTCTTGATCAAGCCAATGTATCTTGGTCGGAAAACCTGCGATGACACGGTGAATACACAGGTGGCTCGGTAACTACCTTTGGTGCCGTGATGCAGATTTTGTCACCTGGGTCCCAGTGCATGCAACGAAATCTGAAAAGGGTGTCAAACCGGAGGAACTTGAGGAGCGACTATCTTCCTTCGACCCTTTGGTCTGCCTAGCACGGGTCCCACCAAGTCAACCCAGTATCTGGTGGAGCCCACTGCCTTGAACCTGACATATATCAATCAGACTGGGCTGCAAAAATCATGAAAGGTGACTCCAGCCTGACATTTTTGAGTCGAACGTTGTGGTACCGTTTCGCTTCCATGATGGGAGTGCTGGGAGAACATGAAAACTTACCGCGACAGACAACTTCCTCTCCCTAAGTTGCTGGTGAAACGGAATAGACGCTCTGAACTTGATAATTTTTCAAGCATCAAGGTACAAGAAGCCAACAGTGGTACCATTATATGTAGCACATGGGCCGTGGTACACCAAATGAGGTCCAAACTATGGTATATAGAAAATACATATGCCACATGCTATGCGCCATGTATCACCTTGATGAGGCTGGAGTTCAGTCTCACGCCAATGCACCCTAGGAGTCACCATTAGCGTCGGGCTCGCCAAGGGAAGCTGAATTCAACCCATACCATGGGGTCCCAAGCTGGCAGGACGACCGGCTTGCCCGACTCAAACACTTTTACAAGTTCTTTCGGGGCAAGCGACTTGTGCACTACGACCTGGTATACGAACCTGAGTGTGGTCACTTGGTTAGCGTTAACTCGGGCGCAGGGCGCTACGATATACGTACTCGTCAAACCACTTGTCGCTCATGACCATGAAACCTTTGTGACCGCTATCATCGCCCCACGAGTTTTCGACCTTGAAACGAACCGGGCGTCCGGTTTTCTCGTCAACGTGCACACCAGAGATCACCATTGCATGGGTCATGGCCGACTCATTGGTTTGGAGCCGTTGTGCTTTGGTCAACGATAGGGTGACATTAAACGCTTGCTAAAGCACACCGTCGGCATCAAGCAAAACTGCAAGTGCCAATGACCAACCTCATACTGGTGGTAGGCAGTATCCATGATCCCAATGTCTTTCGTCGAGGACGAGAATTGACCAACGTCACATCCAAAGAAGATTGGCTGGCCAGCCTTGATTGACCGGACAACAGCAGATTTGAGTTCCTCGCTGGTCGTGTTGACGTCTGGAAAAACAGTTGGAATTGGCAAGTGTGGCCGCAAAAGATGCACTCACAAAGAACAGGACGACCACCCCAGATGTTACCAAGCTTGTCGACGGTATAGAGCTTGTTGTAAGCGTTTCTGGGATCGTTGATAAGCGAGAAGCAGTCCGCAGGCTACGTGAGCGTGGTAAAAGCGTTGTCTCAAATACGAAGGGAAACGACCAACAGGGTATTTGCTGGTGAACGTCCGGTAGAATTCGACAGGTGTGCCCTCCCACTTGTTGTATTTCTCATCTTCACTGTAATATTCCCAGGTAAAGGGAACATCGGGTCTCGGTGGGACTCCAAGGGTTGAGGACATGATGGTGTAGATTTCTTGCATGAGTTGCTCCTTCTTCGCGCGAAGGGTCGCCTGCACTTGCTCCGATGACAATGTCGCATCACTGCGAAGAGATGCTGAGAGCGCACGAAGAGTGAGGGCATGCTCGCGGAGCTTGGTCTTCAAGAGGGTATTGATAGGACTAGAAGCACTAGAGTGCAACGATTCGGGGTATATGGGTTGGGGAACAAGACCATAGGTCTGAGAACCATGCGGGTAAGACAAAAAGACTCCACAAGCGGGATTATATGTACCTCGAGAATGTTCACGACCATGTCCCACTGACCACCGTCGCTGATGAGGTCGTTAGCAAGGAAGTTGACGAGTCGATCGTCCACGGGAAGGTCAGCGTTTTCGATGGACAACTCAAGGTAGTAGTTGGACTTGTTTAGTTTGTCCCAGAAGAAGAGGTATGACTGTCAAGGTAAAGTCTCAGGAATGACGACAGATGAAGATAAGCGTTTGCCAACTTGAGAGCACTGAAAGTCATTGAGCTTGAGCCTCTTCATAACCTCATATCTGATGACATTGGTCGTTGCAAAGAGCCAACAGCGGCCGCTCGACTTCTGGTTGGTGACAGGCCCAGTCTTGACCTCGACTTCTGTGTTGAAGACGTGGGGTATGGCAATCTGGGCTTCACGGGAAGTCAAGGTGGTTCTTATGTTGTTGTGGGTCAAGATGGTGCGGGCCAGCTGTATCTTTGGGTCGGCAGCAGCAGTGGATTCCCAGGCATCGAGGTTGGCAAGCTGGATGGTGCCATTGTTGGACCTAGGGACTGAGCACGAAACTCGGAAGTTGGGGAGTGGCTTCTCATCCATGGACTTGCTAGCACGCCGGTCGGCTGTCCTGAAGGGCTGGGAAGCGACTTTGGAGCTGGCAGCACCCATGGTGAGAGAGAGAGAGTTGTGGGGGCAGCACTGGCTCAGATTCGTTCATTTATATACAACCCACGTCTTATCTCCAGGGTGAGCACGCGACCCGCACTCCTCCATTAACGACCACCTCGGCTGTTCCATCTTGATGTAACATGTAACATAGGTTTTAAACGTGTTTATAAGATACTAATACACAAGTCTCCGGATGTCGTCTCTTTGTCGCAGTTACAGTACCTTTACAGGTTGCATACTGTCAAATGTGGAGACAAAAGGCCTGAAGTGAATGACTATCAGACAACAAGGCAATTACCTAGTGGGATTACACACCATGCATGAAGAGTCGCCTTCTCTCAGCATCATACACTGCACAAGTGCTTCCAGACGCCAGCTCGCCGGGGTCTTCAAATATCTTCCGAAACAGATGAGCTGCCTTGGATAACATTGAATAAAGTTTCATTAATGTACCTTGTCGATGCTGTATTTTTCCCCGTAGAAAGAGCCGAGACCACGGTTGACTGTGATCCTCAATGCAGATGAAGCGACCAACACGGAAGGGTCGGTGATTTGCCGCATACCCAAGCCAAGAGCATCCGACAGTCCTGGATGGGAAATTATTGTGTTGTTCGGGGACATAGGTAAAGCACGGCTAGCCTACCTGCAGCCCAGAGTGCTCCATTGGCATCAATGGACAGATTGTCCAAAGCCCGATCTGCACACGGGAGGTCAAACATGCACCCAACTTATCGAGCGGAACTCAAACCAGTCTTGATAACCTCCGTGAAGGCGAGCGAGTTGTCTGACTGTCGTTCCAGAACTGTGACATGGCCAAGGATGCTGTCGGCGATATAGAATGTATCATTACTGGGGCTGGTCCCTTTCACTATGCCATTGCTAGCATGTAGTCCAGTGTAAGCAAACTTGCAGCCCTGATCCGCGTGGCAGAAACCTATAGAAGTGTCGTGTGCCAGCGCTAGGAGACTGACAAGCCTTGTCTGAGATAGGTGTGAGACACTGATGTGCAGGTTTCTGGACAGCGTACAAAACCGGTTTTATGGCTGTGGTCATTGGTAAAATGAACACCTTTTCCGTCTGGGGAACCTACGACATCGTTGGGGGTAATGACGACCGCAGGGTCCTGGAAGGTCCTGACGTGCTGCAGTGTGCCGCTTCCAATACGTGTTTTGAAGACTTCGATGGAAGAATTAGCGCCGACCGTGCGTGGGTCACCTGAGTCGGGTCTCCTGTGGTTGACCAGATAGACGTAAAGGAGAGAAGGATCGTCGAGGGAGGATACGACGTCCATCCCGTGGACGGAAATGGTCAGGAGACCGGAAAACGTGAGACGATTGATGACATCCGTCTGAGGATCATAAGTAGCCACATAGTCGAGTTCCGAGCGACCAGACACATTTAATCGATTGAGAGTAGGTGTCCAGTGGGTGCGACTATGTGGCGTTGAGCAGGCAAGATAAACGAGGCCAGTGGGTTGATGAAGCACGAGTTCTGTATTACAGGATATTTTGAGAACGCGAAAGGGACAAAGTCGGACGTACTCACTTTCACATGCTTGAAGTTCGGGCACCGTCTTGCAGTCGGTATTCCCGACTGGGTGTATAGTTCTGCCTACGCCGAGTGCAGATAGGGCTGGTTTCGTATGAACGTATACTGCGCCAAGGACTGCGAGGAAGACGACGACGGCGCTAAGCAACATGGAGGATAGGTTAATGCCCGTTATCTACCGGTTTTGGTTTTGGGCGATTACTATACCCTGAACCACGTGACCTAATAATATACATGCCTCAAAAGCAGAGGACAGCTCTTCGTCCCCTTCCCCCCATCCCAGACTCACAATGACTATAGATGTCCTGCAAGTCCGTTTTCCATCTCCCTCCATCTCCTACAAACAAACTCGCTTAAATTACTAGGTGGATGCCCCGAGTTTGGCTTATATCTGTCTTGGCGGTTTCGTTGTTTTGGTAAGCCCGTCTGCTTGCATCGCCGTTGCGAACTAGCAACCCAATGCGAATAAGGTTGCGTCGCATTAACCACGACTTCCAAGCTCACTGTGCATCATCTAGTTTTCTGTCGTGTCACTCCTCGTCAAAGAAACGGTTTGTTCCTGTCGTCGTTGCACTGATATCTGTCCAATCAAAATATCGTCAGCTATTTATCAACGAAGTCGTTCTTGGAACAGCTTTTGGGGTATCCATTGGCCCTTATGTAGCCAATATCTTTGATCCTCGAGGATGGGGCGGCCCTCAAGAGAACAAGATTACCCTGGAGATCATGCGCGTCGTGCTTGCCACAGGCTTATTCGCCGTCGGCGTAGAATTACCATGCGCTTACATGAAAGAACATGCAAAAAGTCTACTCGTCATGGTTGTTCCCACCATGGCTTTTGGTTGGGTTGTCGTTTCTGGTGCGTCTCTCACATCTACACCATCCACCCTGTCGACACCTTCTCCCCTTATAGCAGTCTTGCATGCACTCTTCCCTACTTTGGACGAAGTCTCAGCACTTTGTATCGCCGCTTGTCTTACCCCAACCGATCCGGTCACCTGTGCTGCCATCACGGGTTCGTATCTCGTACCTCTCATTCGTTGCATCCATCTGATGTTCCCTAGGTGGGAGATTTGCCACCAAGCACGTTCCCGTCCAGATCCGTCGCATCCTTTCCGCAGAATCTGCTTCAAACGATGGTCTAGCATACCCTTTTCTCAATATTGCAATTTACCTGACTGTCGAAACCTCGACTCGTGTTGCAATTGGAAAATGGTTTCTCATTGGGTGGTTGTGTAAGTTGATCCATGTCCGTGGTTTACCATCAATTCTGATCCGCCGGTTGATTAATGCAGATGAGGTTGTTCTTGGCACCGTTCTTGGAGCTGTTCTGGGTTAGTTCCTGTTCATTACATTACTCCCAACTACTTCTTACCTCGTCTTTGTCAGGGTTACTGTTCTCTAACTTGATGAAAATCAGTCATCGTAAGGGCTTTATCGATCGCGAGTCATATGTCGCGCAGTACCTGGCACTTTCCATATTCACGGTCGGTGTGGCCAGTACCCTCGGTGTCGACGATCTTTTGGCCTCTTTTGCAGCAGGTCAGAGGGTTTGTCTTGTCTTGTGACGTGCTGAACTCACATTTCCAAAAGGCTGTGCAATATCATGGGATGGCCATTTCAATGTCCAGACTGCAGATGATTCTTTTTCATCTGTGATTGACTACGTTTTAAATTGTGGCTGCTTTATTTACATTGGTGCCTGGCTACCTTTCACGTCTTACAATTCGCCAGAACTGGGGATTACGCCATGGCGATTGGTTGTATTGATGCTTTCAATCCTAGTCCTTCGACGCATTCCCCCTCTACTCGTACTTTACAGATGGGTACCCGAAATCACGTCTTGGAAGGAAGCGCTATTTTCCGGACATTTTGGTATGCCAACATAATCTGGTACCACCCGATCGGACACTCATGTTTTATTCCCTAGGCCCTGTGTGTACCTTTCCCCTGTTCTGTGGTACGATAGTGATCCTAGATTTTTCATAGATGGGCGTCAGTGCGGTTTTCGTTTCTGCCTTGGCTCTCACACGCCTACCAGCACCCGAGAGTCCACCAGCTGATCAGGCGCAGTTGCTTGCTGCGATGATTCAGCCGATAGTATCATTCGTAGTGCTTGGTTCAATCATCGTCCGTACGTATCATTTTTATCTTTTGTGCAACGGTCGGAGCATTAAACTTTACCACAGATGGTCTCTCCATTCCGTTCTTTAACTTGGGGAGAGAAGTTCATTCTCGGACTGCTACTCTGACCTTCACGTGGACCCGTACAAGAACTGGGGGAGCTCTTCCTGACTGGGTGTTTTATGCCCGCCGTCCAGAAAACCGTCCAGATGCCCCCAGTGTTGCAAGTGTCAATGTTGATGTAGAACGTGGAACGGGAACCAACGGGAAAACGGACCCCCTGACTGAGACTGAACCTGTCCAGACGGGCAGCCGTTCGTCCTCACTGGCGGAAATCGCGATTGCCATTGCATCGGTGGAAGCAATACAGATAGTGACCATCGAAAGTGACCATAATCCTGCCAATGTTAATAAGGACGGTGACACTGAACGTCCGCAAGTCCGTTTTTCGATCAAGCTATTCCCGCTGCTGGTCCGCTAAAGAACCTTTTTTTATGGCTTTCTTTATAGGTGAAGGAAGAGAATCCTGCAAGCCATGACACAGAGGAGGCTTCTCTGCAGCCCAAGCTGGTACGATTCCCTTCCGCTGAGTAATGTCTAGAGTGTCCCGTCGGACTTGACATTTACAAGCAAGACTTTGGGATATGACGATTGATGCAGGGTTTGGGCCCTTCGAAGTTGTTGATGATTGCATTGCATCTTGGTTATTCCATCATGATTTTCACGTCACCTTATACAGAAATATTGTAACCTGTCCCCCTTCGGGTCCAGGACTATTGTACTGTATCGCAACCTTTTATGTCATCATCTAGAATTTACACTGTATTTCCTCGTATGAAAATGTCCGCCGAATTATGCTGAACAAGCTGTTTCAAGGAACAAACAATAAGCAGGGGTATGTAAAGTGGAGAAGATCGAACGAAGGACAGGGCGCAAGTGAAAGGCATACGCTATCGTCTATTCGACAAGTCATTATACACGATCACTGCGGCAAGTAGTATATGATAGAAATGAGAGTGTGGTGAAACTATTCAAACGGATTCGTACGGCCAGCCTGTGTACAGTGACGCGGATGTCAGTGGACTCATCAGGCAACGTTCGGTTCGAGTCGACATACCTGATTCTCGCCTCCCCGATCGGGACCTTCGCCGCATCCACACAACCAATCATGCCACCACCGGACTTCCTCTCTCTCCTCGGGACGTTCGCGTGGGGGTGGCCGTAGAACCGGCCGTGAGGTTGGTTGAAGCTGTGTCGCGCATCCAGGCATGGGTGGAGAAAAAAGACCGAACGGGCGAGACGGCGCGACGGACTGCTTGCGAGCGTGCGTTTTGCTCTCAACGCTCACGCGCGTCGCCGCATCTCCCTGCTGCCCATGTGCATCTCCAAACGGGGAGGGCGAAGGTGGCTCGGAAGGTGGCAGCATCGGCGTCCGGGTGTCAGGGCTAAGCAAGGTCGGCGTGAGTGTGGATGGACGTGCGCGTTCCGAGGGGTGTAAAAACGGGTTCTCCGACGCGCCCGATCCTGACGGTGTTCGTCTGCCCGTGTCCGAGCTCACATTGCGCTCAAAGAGGGGGGCGCTGGGCGAGTGCACTGCGACGTCTTGAAAGGACGAACGGTTGTCGATGTCATCGAGCGGGACGGCGTATCCCTCGCGCGTGACGTCGACGGCGTCGTGCGATTTGAAGGGAAGGGTGCTGGCCGGGCCGGCGGAGTTTCCGATGGAGGCCCGTCCTGAGAGGACGAGGCCGGCGGTGCGGGTGACGCTGGTGAGGAGGGAGGGAGTGGGTGAATGGTGTATGGACTCTCGGGCTACTTTCCGGCGTTGTCGTTCGGCAAGCTCCCAACGCTTGAGGGTCTGTTTACCACGAGAAAAAGATCGTCAGCATGCTGGTGGAACATGGTCGGGTAACGCTCGGGAGTATATGCGGGGGAAATATGAACGGGTGGACTGTCAAACACATACCTCTTCGACTCTTCGCGTTTCGGTAGCGTCGTCGGTCATGGGAGGATAAGCTTCGAGTGGGGTCGCGCTGTGTTGGGAGTCCGTTGTGTCTATGGATCGTTTTCCCTTTCCTTTCTCATGGCTACTTGCAGACCCGGTCGAGGACCGCGGTAAACCCTGCAGGTCGATATCCTCGATGCCGAGACTCCAAGGACGCGGGTGACTGAAAACTTCGTCCAGAAAGGACGGTGAGGCCGGAAGCGAAGGTAGCACTGCAACTTCGGGGTGCGGTGAGATCGATGCGGGCATTGTCCTCGCTGTCGTCGACCAGGTGCAGCCTGGGGCGGTGTGTTGAAGAGTGCTATGTAGTGAGAAATGAAGCGAGCGGACCTAAATAGACGTAAGCCATCCTGGTCACCTCCGGTCATCCAACCGCAACTTCAACACCTTCCGCTTTCCTATTGCATGGCGATGCTTGGTGTCTCCACATTACAAGCTCGTATTAGAAACCTCAGTCACATGTTGACAGCAGATCTGTTTCGCTATTCCCCCTTCCGACACCTGTACACCTCAAACGGACCCGCTAACATCACGTCACTCGCCAATCAGCGCTCAGCAATCCATCTGTGTCGAAGACCAGCGAAGGGGAAGTGCATCGCGTTACTGTTAGCTCAACAGTGATCGTAACCATGCAGGGTGTATCAAAATATCGATTCTGGTATTCATGGGTGCATAGCGTCCACGCTGAGAAAGCCTGGGGAATAACTGGGCATGGTGTTCCCATCTACCATCCATGTCGCAGGAATTACAGACTACCAGAATAGGTGTGTGAGTTAGGGAAGCAGCACCGGTGCCGAGGTGACAGGTTAATAGACAATGGGGTAAAGGATAAACACACATGGAAGAAGCAAAGAATTTTCATCCCTGTGTTATTTGCCACATCCCGGACAACAATGCACTACGTCGTGTACAAACACGTCGCATTCCGCACAGAAATCGTGGCTGCAGTCCGGGCATCGATATCGACCCAGTGGGCTCATGCCCTCCGAGGCAGGCGCTGTCGATGGTGTCGCTGGAAATGAGCGACCACATGCATGACATACCCCCGGTCGTTCCCCCACTTGCTCAACCGACGTCCTACAAACATTCGTTGAATAGAGGTACCAGCAATAAACTTGAGGTACCGCTTACACGGCTTGATAGGGTTTGACAGGAAACAGGTGATGATAACTCCGCGCGAGATGCGGAGAACTCACGATCATCAAACCACAAATGTCACAGTCAGTCGGCACGTCGCACACTTTGGCCATGCATCGTGGACAGAGAAAGCCCTCGCTCTTCATGTCCGAGTGACATACGCAAAGGCTCGGTGGCGACGAATCGGGAAGACGCGTCGGAAATCCCATCATCATGAGGTCTGCGGCGGGATTTGCACCCCCTCCTCCTCCAGCTGTGCGGGTGACGGTTCTTTGAGCCGGCGGTGGCACAAGTTCAAACAACAGATCTTTAAAGTGGCCCTCATTCATTGCCACTCCAAACTGTCCTGCCTACTGTGTGAGCGGTGAAAAAACCGAACCGTCTATCAACCTACCGCCTGTTTTATCACACATGTCTCTGCATATTTTCATTTCAGCCGCCAAAGCAACCACAGATATTCGAATCTTGTTCTTCGCACAAGCACTGAGAGTGTCGTGAATGTTCCCCGGGTCGCAGGTTGTCAAAGACCCAAAAATGATGAGGATTTCGCGCGATGAGTGAGTCGGGAGGTGACTGCATCTATTCAGGATCGAAATGAAAGTATCAGACAGCTTCCACTCACCTCATGCTACTCCGTGCCATCTCGATCGCATTCTGTAAGCTCGGCTCACCCGCAGGTTCAAGCTTGCTACGATCACTGAGTGACTTGATAACGTCCTGTGGGTTACCTGCAAAAGGAACGTGAATGGAAATGTCGCAAGTCTGACACGACCTTACCAGACATTTCGCCAATGCGTTCGCCGACGCCACTCCGCATGCCAACGACGCCGATCTGACCGAGGGGATTCTGGTCAAACCATTCTACGACAAACTCGCGCGCGTATTGCAGAGACAGGTCGAACCGAGTTGGACGCATGTCACGGTCCATCATGGCTGCTGAGAGGTCGAGCAGAAGGATGAGATGTCGGATGATAGTACGTCGAATGGCCGCAGCTGGTGCGAGTAGTCTAGCGGACACGGGTGAGGAACACCAAGAGGGTGATAGAGTCAGTGTGCGTGCCTTCGCCGTCTGCCTCTCGCCATGAGGTCCTCAACCGCTCCCTGCAAACTACCAGTCTCGTCCTCCTGCACCTTGTCCCATGAGCGCGTGTAGGATGCCTCCCATGTATATGCTAGCTGGATGAACGGGTCAGACGGAAAATGGAGGAAACGTGAACAGAAGACGTACGTCTTTTGCTTTGCCCTTTCCCTTGTCTTTCTTGCGCTTGTCGGTGGCTTTGCCTTTCCCCTTGCCTCGGGCGCGAACTTCGTCATCTCCCAGTAATGATATGTCTGAATCCGAGTCCACATCCATGTAATTTGGATCCGTTCGCTTGGGTGGCGCCATCGGGTTAGTTGCTGTAGCAGTGGTGTTCAATAACAAGATGCTCTATGTCACATGATCTAAAGCAGCAATAAATGCCCCCTGTCAACTTTTCTGTTCCTCTGCAGACTACAATCATGACGACGAAAGCGAAGAGCGACGTCAAAGTTTTGAAAGGAAAAGAAGGTACGTACACGAACCACTCAGACTCTAATGAATATAAATTATCGAATTACTTGCAGCCGAAGATGCCATCTTGCAGTACATGAAAAAGGTCATCACGATACTATTTCGTCCCTATATGCGCTACAGAATCACTCCCACAGATGAACAGGCCGTTCGGTGCCGTCGATATTTCAGCCAACTTGAAAGGCGCCGTTCCGAAGGCAACGACGGCCAAGATCCTCGTATCGCTCGCCGAAAAAGGCGCGATCGTGCAGAAAACATACGGTATATGCGCTCTGAAACGATGGCATTAGCTTGTTGTTCGAACGCATTTACGCAGGAAAGACGAACTTTTACGTCGCTAACCAGAACGACATCGAGAGTCTCGATGCAAATGAATTAGCAGCGCTAGAAACGGAATGCAGGGCCGTCGAGGAGGCAAATAACGTTGTCGCGGCCCAAGTAAAGAGTTTACAATCAGGTTTCGATCAGCGCGCTCGTTGGGTCTGTTCCATCTGACACACATCAGAGCTTAACAAACTCAAATGCACACCTACCGACGTCGAACTCGAAGCCCAGATAGAAGAAGCAAACCAGACAGTAAGGACCGTTTACACAGTTCCCTAGCGATATCATCTATTGTATTAGATCGCCCGTCTGTCAGAAAGGCTCGCTCCGCTACAGAAAGGCGTGCCGCTTATGTCTTCCGATGATCTTGCACAGCTTGACGTCGAGTGGAACAAATGGAGACCTGAATGGTGTCGTCGCAAGAAAATATTCACTTCGTCAGTTTGCATAATCCGTTTTCTGTGCCTCTGCAGGGAGCACGTTGACCGGCGTCCCTTTCAGCTTTTTGCAGCTTGCGACCGATGCTTTGCCGCCTCAGGACGTTACTGCTCTTGCCGAGGACCTCGGGATCGAATTCGATACACCAGAACACACGTCGCTCGAACGCGGTTCCTTGTGTGCGGTCCTGGGACAAACTTCGAAGCCGACTTTGAAGCGCAAGCGAGAATAGATTGACGTTTCCTGTACTTTTTGAACACATGGGTGCTCTGATTCCACTACTGTGGAATATTATGTAATGGGTCGTCGATCGATCGTGTTCCACTTTCGGAAACCAAGCAACCAGCAACCTTGACGGTCAACATGAAAAGACAACGATTGGTATGTACGACGCCAAGTGTCATTTTTCTGTGAACGCTGATCCCACTTGTTCGGCCAGATTACCATGACTCAATCCCAGGTCGAAGAAATCGCAGAATTTCATACTCCAAGAAATACCCGTCCCTTTGTTTTACGCTTTCCAACTGAGATCCTGGAGAACATATTTGTTCATTATGCCCGTGACTGTTACTACGAGCACCTGCATTGGGTTATCCATCCAACTGTCCCTTGTCAGATCAAGATTCCGTGTAAACATTCCATTGAAAACAGAAGTCAAGCTGGGATGTGAACGCGACCATCAATTCCCTTCTAACCACTACCACCCGCTCAATTCCCTCCTCACAGAAAGGTACAGCAATCCCAAGGATCAGACAGTATCCACCCAAACAATCCTTTCATTGTTTATCACCTATTCTGAGTGGATGAGCGCAAGCCTCTCCTTCGGTGTACATGACGCCATCACCGTATTGGATGATGGCTGGGACAGCAACATCCCGCTCGAGGTCAATTTGGAACTAGGCGGAGTCGACGACCACCTCGTCGTGAGCAATATTTGTTGCTCCTTACCTTTGCCCAATGTCCAGCGTCTTGACGTCAACAACCCCCATTCTCGCGGGCCTTTTGGCGGAACTTGCTGGGACACCTTCAAGGTCTACGGTGCATCATTTTGAGCGGGGGCAACATGTCGGATCTCTCCGTGCTCTCCGAGTCCTCGATTCATAATACAGGGAAGGATGGTGTACGGGAAACAGATGCACCTGCTCTCGGTACTCAGAACCAAAGTCTCATGTTCGCACCGCGACTGGATGAGTTGGTGCTCGAAAGAATCAATTTTGCGCAGGAAGGTGGTCCTGATCTCCCGGAGCCTGCCATCACTCGTCAGCGCCTCCTTGACATCCTCTCTGAATGCGAACGCAAAGGCTCACGAGGTCGCCTTACCATGACTAAATGTGAGGTTGGGTGGTAACGGCGTTGACCTAGTTATGACATGGGGTGATTCAGACGATGTTTGTGGGGTTAGTGGGTGTGTGGAGAGGGGGTCATGATGTTGGAAGGGAAAGGGACCAGGGGAAGTTGGAAGGGGATCCGAGTGGGTCGGAGGGTGATGAGGGAGATTTCGCTTGAGACTGAATCCGTACTCTTTTTTTGGCATCACTCCAGGTCCTTGAACAATAGAAAGGTAGCTCAGGTATGTACACTGCTGGAGCGGTGATAACGCTTGAGCATCAGTCGTATACCTAATCAATGACTCGGGGTTGGCAAACCATTCGTTTTAAACACTGCCTCTGAATCGCCCAGTTTGAGTTCAGAAGGTAACCATGAACGCCACATTTGCTGTTTTCATTCTTGAGCCAAATATCCCTGCTCTTAACCTGTTCCCATCTCTGCAAGGTGTATTTTCATATTTGTCAGAAGTCCACCGTGGCAAATATCTCCAGGGTGAAAGGGGATATTCGTCTGGAAGAACGTCTACTTATCACCTTCAATGTCGACCCCTTCTTCATCTGGACCTACCGCCCTCTCAACCAGTCCTGTTCGCACATCCCGTCGAAGACAAATACGAGATGTCAATGAACGAGATCCAATGGTAAGGTTGGTGTCCCATGTTCAAATCTGTCGAAGCTTACCTAGAAACGCTCGCCATCGATCGGTCAGAGGGGCTACAGATTAGTGAATACATGGATCTCGTTCACTCATGTGTGGCAAACGGTATGCACTCGTAATTTCCTTCCTAGTCCTCGTCACCCCTGAAGCACGGCAGGTTCATTGTCCACAACGGTAAAGTGGGTGCGAGAAATTGCTCGACCATGCCCATCCGACGGTCATATCGGTGGTTAGTTAAGAGGTTGATTACGATCTCGTAGTGGCGTCCAATGTAATGTGCATGATTTCACCTTGAACCCGTTTCTAGTGAGAGGGGCGTCTTTCGCGTCCTTTGCCCCATCGTGGTCCGAGTCGGAGTGAGTTGAAGCTTTGAAAACCACAGCGCGATTGCGCGTACATATAGCCATTGGACCAAGCTTGGTTACTGTTACAGTGTTGCAACTAGAACAACAATGAATATGCTTGTTTTCTTGATCGACGCACCCTGAATTGGCTTGTTTGCGAAATGGTCAACAGATCCCGGGCCTGGCCATGGGGCTTACTCTAATAGTACATAGATACACTCGATGATCGACGCTGCCCGTGAAAAAATCGTGATGATTGTCACAGCATGCATCTGCAAGCATTCTCAAGATAGCGATCCGGAGGTGTGCAGCAGGTAGCAGCGGGTGTCTCAACAACGTGATCGGCAGAGTGGCGAGCCCACTTTCGGAAACTTCAAAGAACCACACAGTGGCACACACGCGTTCCCCTGTACGTAGCCTACTTACTACGTGGAAGGAGTCACTTGCAACCGTTTCCGTCGCACGAAGGTAGTGCACAGACGTTGCGACCAGTAAGTTGCCAAGTGTCATTTTGCCCCAGACGTTGATCTTACTTCCTTTTGCTTCTGCCGAGTAGTACGAGGAAACCTCACTTCACTCGGACTTCTCAATTGCCAATGTATCACATGGAAACAGTGACTTTATCCCAGGTCGAAGAAGTCACAAGATCTCATACTTCAAAGGATACCCGTCCTTTCGTTTTACGCTTTCCAATCGAGATCCTGCAGGACATATTTCTTCGTTGCGCCCGTGACTGTTACTACGGACACCACCATTGTATCACTGCGACAGTGCCTTGTCGGGTCGGGATTTCGTATGTTTGTCGCCGTTGGCGAAATGTTGTTCTGGCGTGCCCAATGTTCTGGACCTACGTCTTCATTGCATCGCAGCAGTGGACAGAAGAGTTGCTGGCAAGGTCAAAACAAGCATTATTGAAGATATGCGCCAACTTCTTATGGAAGCAAGACACATCCCTGTTGTTGGTTCCTCTGGAGAAAGCGATAGACAACATGGAACGCGTCCAAGAGCTGTGTCTCAAGCTTAAAGCTTCATGTAAAGAACAGGATCGAATCATTTCCAAGCTTTCCTCTCGCGCTCCCCAGTTGCAAAACTTGGAAATAATGGTCAGGGACGAGAGATCTCTGGGATGGCCGCCGGTACTCTTTCAAGGAGACGTTCCAGCGCTTCGTACGCTCGAGCTCTGCGAGTGTCCTCCGTTGTTGCATTCGTTCAAGTTGAATGCTATGACGGTTCTCGATCTGTTTGATGTTCCTCATCGCTTCCGTCCAAGCATGGAGGAACTTTTTTCCACACTGCGCGGTTTACAAAACCTGAAGCATCTCCACCTCTATCGTGCCCTCGCTCGTGCCACAGGCATAATACTCGAATCCTCTGACAAGATCGACTTACCCCATCTTTCTCGCTTTTCAATCACCACCCCAGTTTCAATGGTAGTCGCGTTTCTTCACCGCGTAAGCATTCCATTGAAAGCAAGAGTCAAGATAGGGTGCGAACGCGAACCTCTTTGGTCATTCAACGATTACGACCTGCTCAATTCGCTCCTTGCAGAAAGATACAACACTACCAAAGGTCGGGCAACGTCCACTCCCACCATTCTTTCACTGTCTATCGACTATTCAGAGTGGGCGAGCGCAAATCTTGCCTTCAACGCCTTCGCGCGCCACCCAGACCCTGAATCGGACGAATTTTGGCACGACGACATTCTTCTGGAGGTCGACTTGGGGCTATGTGGAAACGAGGCCGACGACGAGATCATCGTGACCAACGCGTGTCGCTCCATGCCCTTGTCAGACGTCCGGTTTCTGGAGGTCATCGAATCGCCATTTTCGCAAACCCTTTGGGAGAAAATTTTGGGATACGTTGGAGAAGTACGGTGCATGAAACTCAAGTGGGGTAACATGCCAGATCTCTCCATGCTCTCTTCGATCCATCCCGCCGGGGACGATGGCGTACAGAGTCAAGACACGCCCGCTATGGATGATGGTCAAGGCCGACGCCATACGTTTGCGCCGTGGCTGGAGGAGTTGGAGCTCGACTCGGTCGTGTTTGCGGTGGAAGACGGACCTGATCTGCAAGAGCCTGCCATCACGCGTGAGCGTCTCTTTGAGATACTGTCTAAACGCCAACGTTCAGGTCTGCTCACCATGACTGAATGTGAGGTTGGTGATCTCGATGTCGATGTGGTTATGGTATGGGATGATTCAGGTGTGCTTCATGTCATCAGTGAGAAAGTGAAGTTATCCGAGAGACCGGAGCATGATGATGATGACGAAGATGATGATGTCCTGGACTGGATGATGGGGTGGGATGAGGACGAGGAAGGGCTGGATGAGGATGAGGATGAGGATGAGGATGAGTA
>JBBPMK010000288.1:0-23288 GCA_038090295.1 Boletus semigastroideus
GACCACCACCCTAGCGCTAGAACTACATGTAAGATATTATAAGTGATTATAATTAACTTATCATTCGAAAGAAATTATTTATAATGTATTATAAGGTCTTGTAGCGCTAGGGTGCCGGTCCTGATGTGCTAGTCATGACTCGGACCAGGACCAGGTCAAGTAAAGTACGTATCCAAATTAACGACAGGCTTCTAGATCGCGTTGTTCTGCTTGTTGCTTTGCGAGAATTGCCTGTTTCCTTCGTTTCACTTCCTCAGGTGGTACCATTGATCTGGGTCTAATAAAAATGGGTCAGGACTCGGCACGAGTTCGTTCATGTACCCAGTCACTTACGGTTGATCATCTCCCGGCAAGTTCGATGGCCCAGCAGCACTGTACGAGAGAAGTTAGCCAACCACCATGCCTGCGAATTATTTGACACCGACCCAGCTGAGTCTGACTCGTCCTGATTCGGCATTTCTTCACACAGCCACTTTCTGTCCCACGTTGGTTCGATCTCTTGCCAATATCGAAAATAAGCTTCCATCCTCTCTCTTCGCCCGCTCTCCGCCTTGGCAAGGTCCCGAACATCCCTTGCTTTTTTGCGCAGCTTCGCAGCAGTTTCCCGTATATCCGCCACTTTACCCAGCAGGGCGACGTCTTGTTCAGAAATTTGCTGCATGATCGTGACACAGCGTTTGAGGTCGTTGACATTTGCGGCGGGAGGCGTCTCTCCGCGCGACGAAATGGGTGTGTCGAAATCCCGCCGTTCCTCCTCCGTCATCTCGGATTCCGTGCCGCTAAACAGATCTCGGTCATACGAGAGCACGGTGGGTGCTTCTCGCACTGGAGATGTCGACCGTGGAAGTGATGGCCCAAGTTCTGGTCCTGATCGATCTACAGGATCGGCATGGCTATCTTGGGCGCTCGTCTCGGCGTGGCTGGGTTGGGCGTCTTGGGGCGCCGGTTGACTCCCGGGAGGTAAGGTTGCAGCTTCTTCCGATGCAACTTCTCTCCTTGATCGCTTTCGTGATGGTCCCTCTTCAGGATCATCCTCGGTGGGTCCATGTTGTGTGGCAGGAGCAAACCTGAAGAGTGAAGTGGTTTTTTAGCAACTGTCAAGAGTCCAGGTACCCAAAGAGCAATCCTGCTTACCTTGCTCTCTTGGGTGCCTGGACCTTTGACAGTTGTTTGATGATCGCTTCAGTCTTCATGTTTCCTTTCACATTGTGGGCCTGTGTGTCGTGAGCATGAGCCTCGGGGTGGGTGGGGGGAGCGCGACGCATACCTTGGCAAGCTTCTGAAGCTTGGGTCGAGACAGCTTTCGGAGAGCTGCCTCGCTCAGATCTTCGTCTTTCGTCGTCGTAGACGTCTTTGGGGCCGTTGCTTTGATTTTCAGGACTGCTTTCAGACCCCCAGGCTTCGCCTTTCCCTCTGATCGAAGGTGAACCATGATTGTATGTGATGTTGGAGTTCGGAATGGCCACTGATGCTGATGGATGGGAGGAAAGGAAATAATTTCACGCCACCCAGGTGTGTGTTTACAATATAAATCGCGTCGGAGTGGACCGTAGATGAGAACAATACCTCCCAATTTTGGGCAAGGTCAAAGCAACCACGATTTCTGTCAGAATGAACAATGCACATACACAGGTCCCTGAGCTTAAACTGACGGTAAAACCCGGCACGACTGACATTGCATTTTGAGGCAGTGCTACGTACAAAATGGTTCAATGATGGTCTATACCTCTGCCGTCGAGCGATGGTCACTGCGAATGTCACCAAAACGCCGTGGATATCCCTCAGTTTCCCTTGTCAAAGTGGAAACAACGCATGAAGGCTGTGGGAACAGAGGGACCAAGCCGACGATGCTGTCACTTCGTCCAAGAGGGTCAAAGCGAATGGCCGTTTGGTATAAAACGACCTCTCCGACACGGTAGAGAGCATCAGTTCCTCGCATTCTGATTTAACATTTAACATTTATCATGCAACTCAGCAGCCCCTCTTTGGCGTTGATGGCCGTTTTAGATGTAAGATTCTGCTCGGTGCCTGCTGTTGGACGCCGCTGATCGCTGTCGCTTCCCACAGCGTACGCCATGCCTTGGACCTACGCCGAATTCCTCATACCCTACTTTACACGAACGGCACCCAGTGCGCGTTCTGGCCTGCCGGCCACCTCCCCACCCGCGCCGTGTGATTCACCCGAGATGACCGCTGCAGCGCTCGGGTGGCCTCACCTGGCTCCACCGCTGGCCGTGTTCAAGGGTGAGTATCTGCTCCTTTCTGTCGCTATCGCACGTCGTTGACCTCTCCTTCAGCCTACGGTGCCTCTCCGTTGCACCGTCCGTAGACGACTTCGACACTGGTTTCACGTCTCCAAGGACATCCTTTGACGATGTCGGTGACATCCAGAGAGATCAGGAGTACGTGAGGGATGGATCATCCCATGGTTGTGGGTCGTCGAGGCACTGCGGGGTCTGAACCAGCCACACATGCATGCGGTTCAGATGGATTATGCTCGATGGTTCCAACAAATGGCGATCATCGAAACGGCCTGGAACGTTAGGGATGCCTGGATGGGCGGTTGCTCTGCGGTGGCCGTCGTGGCGAGTAATGACCGTCATTACAATGATCGGTACTTGTATCCGCGGCGGTCATTGTCAATCGTACCTCTCCCAATTCGACATTCTATTCTACCTTTGCAATGCAGTCCTGCAGTTATCCCCCCGAGTTTATGGCCACTGCTCCCGAGGGTGAGTCTCCTCCTGTCGCTATTACACGCCATTGACGTTGACCTCTTCTTGGATCTAGTCTCGGTCCTGCTCTCGATGCGATTGCACATGGTCGATGTATAGAGGTGCCAGCTGGGCACCTTCCGATCAAGATCGTCCAATTCACTCGCGGAAACCGCTCGGACGGTCGCCCCAGGACTAAGATGTCGGTGACGAGCATCAACGGCAATCCTACCTCTCCCCATTCGACGTTCTATTCTACCTCTGCAATGCAGTCATGCGGCTATTCTCTCGAGTGGTGGCTGCTCTCCAGGGGGTGAGTCTTTGTCGCATTGTGTCGCCATTGCGCATCATTGACCTCTTCCCGCTTCCCCTCCTACAGCTTACGCCACCGATCTCGGTCCTACTCCAAACGTCGAGGATCCCGATCGGTCACGGTCGGTATCTCCAAGTGCCCGCTGGCCACTTTTTCAATCAAGGGTGTTCACCGTCGGCCATGTTGACGGACGGGTCGTACTGCGCAGTTGACTTCTCCAGCGTGCGTCGTTCTCTGTTCCCCCTTTCTGTCGCGGTTGCACGTCGTCGTGATTCCGCCTCCTGCAGCTGCAGCCTACGCGTCGCACGTCGGGAACGTGTTACGATACGAGGGCTACATTGGCGCGCAACAAGAGGCGCGAACGATCGGTACGCAAACGTGATCGGAACTACCAGGACGTGGGGTCTCAAAGAGCTGAAACCAGCCATACGTGGCACACATGGCACACCCCACTGGCAGCGGCGGACGATGGCGATACAGTAGGACGCTGGGGATGATGGTTTGTAAATGGAAGTCATATAACGCGGCTGAATAAAACAGATATAAAAAATAGTTTACGAGGAGCACGGACAGCCCAGAATGGCCGACTTCATTGATGCGATCATTGGGCGGCTATGTGCGACGGTATTCGTGACACCTCTTGCGCTGATCGATCAGGAATCATGCTTGCAAGCGTACAGAGTGGGGGCTTGATTAGCTAGGACAACAGGGGTAGTAGTACAAGAGTGAATCCGTGGGATATAGGTGATACATCGTCGTGACAACACGTCTAAACCAAACACATCTATCCAACAAATGGAAGACTACTTGCCGCCGGTGGTACCCATACCCATGGTCGTCTTGAAGGTGTCGTAGATCCACCATTGGAAACCTGGCGAGGGCGTGAGGAAACGTGCGCGCGTCCGACATGGCACTCACCAGTCAACGTCCCGATCATGAGTACACGGGTTCCGAGACCCTTGGTCGCAAGGGCGACCGCGCCGGTCTCGGACGCAATCTGACCGAAGCTCTTGCCCCTGTTGGCAGGATTACCCATGAGGGACACGATCGAGTCGGCGGGATGCGACACGACGGCACACACGATGCCGGCGAGGTAGCCAGACGTAAACGTGATGCCGAGCTGTGTCGTCTCGGCGTAGCTCTCCTTGGCCTGTGTAAACCAGTGCGTGTAGAACAACTGCACGATCTTTTCATAGAAGAAGAACTTGGCCATCGTGTAGGGAATCTGTCCACGTCAACAGATCGGTGTCAGCACATCGCGAACGCGCGCATGTGAGTACGGACCTGGCGCGACCACAGCGGTACGAGCGAGCCAAACGGATAGCGTGTGTCGACTCTGTTCTTGCGCATCTCGCTGAGCGCGGCGCCAAACTGAGTGGGAAACGTGCCGCTCGGGCTCGTCTGAATCTTGACCTTGGTCATCTCGAGCGGGCAGAGGGCCACGTCGGCCACGACCTCGGCCGAGGCGGACCCGGCAAGCCATATCGCGGGCTTGTACCGCTCGGAGAGGTCCTCGCCGGCGAGGTTCATGTATGCGTCCTTGAAAACTTCGTAGAGGCCGTATTTGAAGAGGCCCTGGAAGGAGTAGCCGACCAAGGTCGGGCCGACGCCTTTCCAGATGCCGGTTTGACCTTCTTCGCGGACGAGGGTGAGGAGGCCGGAGGTGAGGCCTTTGTATTTGGCGGGGTTGGCCTGGGGTGGGGGTTGGGAAGTCGAGGAAGGACGTGAGCGGGGGACAGTACCTGCATGTTGGTTTTGGCTACATCGAGGGGAGTGACGCCGGCATGCGTGGGGCCGCAGGCGAGGGCACCGCCGAGGATGCACTTGAAATAGTAGGACGTATCATGGGGAACGGGTCCAAGGTATCTATGAAAAGTTGGTGTAAAAGACAGAAGGAAAACGAAAGTTGACTACCTTGCGTCCCACTTTCCAGACGGTGCGAGGTGTGTCATCGAGGTCGTTATCAGGATCTCGGCGAGTCTGAGCCCGCAGTCTATGAGTCATGAAGTAACGTCTTAGTACAAGCTGATGACGAAAAGACAATAATAAATTATTGGGGATGACCACAGTCACGTGAGAGCGAGTTTATCAGCTACGTCATCTATCTACGTTGCCTCTCGCCCCGTCCGACTCCCGCCTCTCGCATATCCCCGTCTTGCGACATAAATTAAGTCAATCCAAGTGTATACTACCTGTGCCTCATCGCTCTAATCCCTTCCAGCTCTCCATACTGGGCCGCAACCACCTGTCGCGCTTGCCTCTCCCCGATATCAGGATCGTCTTCATTCGTCGACGCAAGAAGCAGCTTGAATATGTCTTGCGCGTTCAACAGCCCTCTTCCCCGGTGGTAACTGACCACCTCGAGTATACGCTGTCAACGACGTCAGTGCCCACGCAAACACGACACGACGAAAGAAACGGCGCACCCTCTCTCGGTCCCGCTGCGTGATTCGGTCACGGAGATCATGCAGTGGCCGAACGCCCTTCCTGTCCTCGCCCATCTGCAGCATGTGCATACGGAACATGTGCGGAGGAATCCGCTTCTCGTGCAATTCCTGACATATGCGGCTCATGGCGTCAAAGAGCTCTCGCGCGTCAGCTGGTGTGTCCAATCGGTCAGTCTATCCCGGTATGGACCCAGTGCTAGACTGCTCACCTGCAATGCCGTCCGTGAGGATCAAGACAACGACAGGTCTCGCAACAGACGTCCCATGGATCCACCCAAGGCTCTCTTCAAACACCTGCCTCACCTTTGCAGCCATCACTTTTTCGCCTAGACGACGTGTCAAGCAACGCTAGCGACGCCTCCACTTGAACTCACCTCTCCACATGGTGACAGAATTGAAGACGGACTCGAATTCATCCCTGGTCTGAGATCGTTCAACTCAAAGGGCCACAACTTGGAATGCGACGAATCTCTTTACCTTGACACAGGAACGAGTTTGCGCGTGATGCAAGAACCTGACGTCCAACCCATCCCACTTGTCGTTTGAAGACAGCAAGTCGACAATCCCGGCGAGCGCTGCTCGTGTTTGAGACCACGCGTATTGCATCTACAAGGTATGAGGCATCGCAGAGGTACTCGACAACGACCACAACGCACCGAAGCGGTGTCGTCGATCAAGGTAAAGCACTTGGACCGACTAGTAAAGAGGAACGTGAGTATATGCACCCAATGCGCACCGAAAAACGTACACCATGCGTTCATACTGGACGTTTTCACGAGGGCTGAGGGCAATTGGACCTGGCTGTTCAGGCCTCCGAGTCAGCGGGCTCGTATACGGCGGTGGGTCGCTCTGATGTTGCCTCGTCGGTCTGTCGAACAAGCGCGTCAGAATACTACGCATGGTGGTAGTCACGGAAAGAGAAGCCAACGCAGTCTGGTCATGTGGAATATCAAGAGTCGGCAATGGTGCGCCTCGCGGAGTCAAGGGTGACGCCTCCGTCTCCGTCACCGGTGTCAGTGGCGGTGACGGCTCGAGCTGGAAACGCACGCTCGATGCACACGTCAGCACTTCGTATTCAAACACCTGTTTGGCGGTAGGTCGATTCGCAGGATCATTCGGATCAGGCTGAGCCACTTACGTCGTGACCTTGGCCGTGTTCATCGTAGAGGCGCGCGCCGTGCGTAGATTCGTGGCTCGTGGTACCGATATCTGCGTACCGCGATTAGGTTAGTCATGGCGCGTGTGGAGAGGTGACTTGCGCATTTCATCCTAGGGACGTCATGCATGCCATCAACAATCGCACCGTCGTCGAAGAAAAAAGGACATACCCAAAGCAAACCTCGGGCAATGTACGACTGTTCAGCGAACCCACCCTGCACCGGGACGGCATGCGGAGGGATATCGTTGCCTCTCGTCGGGATCTGTGTGGATCCTGTCAGCAGGTGCCGTTGAAGATCGGGGTGAGCAACTTGCCCACAAGAGCGGTAGGAGTGCGTCGTTGGCGAGTTCAGAGGGGTGCATTGGAGATAGATTGGGTTCGGGGACGGCCAGGGCTTGCTTTTAGCTGTCGTTGGAAACTTGGAATGCACCCTCGCAATGGTCAGATCGAGCATTCCGAGGGGGGCATCATCGTCTAGATCAACGTTCTAGGCTGACCTTCTCACGCTTCACATCGAGGCTCCAAAAAATCGAATGTCATCTGATCGATACGAATGTCACTGATCCAGGTAGTGTTCCCTTGGAAAAGTAAGCCCTGATCAAGCTGACTTTGCACAGCTCGAGGCTAGAACACACTTGTCAATGGAGCCAGGGCCTCTGAGTCTAGGCCCAACACCCTTGGTGATTCTTTCAGAACACGCGCATACCGCGAAGCGACAACGAGGCTTCAAACATGCACACGACGTAATCGCTACCCGACTGATCGAAGCGATAAGACCTCTTCGATTGGAAGTTTCCTTACGACATAGCCCTCGCCACAACATGCCCGTTGGTGATCCACCTTAGCCCATATCTCCATTTAAATTGCGACGCTTACGCCTTGCTTGCTTGCTTCCCATCGCCCTCTCTCCACAATTGACGTGTCGATCGCGCCATGTCGCTCGACTCCCCACAAGTTGCGAGCGTGAGTGTTCTCATACCATCTCCCATGCTCGATCGCTTCACCGTCCGAGACACATCAGCCAGACGAGCGCGGCTTCGACGCCGATTTCGAACGACACATCAACGATTTCGTTATCCATGACTACGAAAACAACATGCCGCTCAGACTCATAGACACGTACACCGGTCTCATCCTCAAGCGCTCCGACATCACCGCCCTCCTCAAAAAGAGACACGACTATCGGGTCCTGCTCGAAGATGCGACCCGGGAAGCGTCGTCCGGTCCAGTTGACCCGGAGCTCCCGTTGCTGCGCCCCAAGCGCGAGGGTCTCCGGGCCTTTATCGAACAGTACCTGGCGTTTGCCATGTTTTCGCACCGGTGGGGCGACCGTGAGATGACCATCGGCGACGTCAGACAAGCGCCGAGGGGCATCTACTCCATCGTCGCACCCCCGCCGCACCTCAGCGGACAACGCGCCCGTGACTTTTTAGACGGCGCGAAGAAACTCCAAGAGTTTTGTTGCGTGGCAGCCAAGTGCGGCTATCGCTGGGCTTGGTCGGATACGTGTTGTATCGACGAGCAGGTGTATGGCGAGAAATCAGAGTCCCTCAACTCCATGTACTTGTGGTATCACAGCAGTGATTTGACGGTCACCTACCTCGGTGACGTGGACGATCTCGACCAAGAGCGGTTGTCTGCTGGGGGCAGCGAGCGGTGGTTTGAGGCGCTAGAGATCCAGCAGCCCTTTACGCCTTCCTATCCACGTCCATCGGAGACATCCGACGCCGTCGTTACGCTCCACGACTGCTGTCGAAAGAGGTTCGCGCTCCGACTCGACACGCTACGCCCCGACACCCAAGTCGAAGTCGCCCATCTCGAAGACCATCTCTCGCACCACTTTCCATGCGAGGCCGATTGCGTCGCGCGCGGAAAATACCGCAAGGTGCCCGTCTGGGTCACGAGGGGCTGGACGTTGCAAGAGATGCTCGCGTCCAAACGCCTCCGGTTTTACAGCAAACAGTGGACGTTGCTAGAAGAAGCCGTCGATCGCGATACGGACGAGGAGGAGGACAGGATCGCCATCCCATCGTTCAAGTACCGCGCCCGGATCGTCGATCACCGCAGAAGCCTCGTCTGGTCTGCTGCGCTCGAGCGGACGACCGAGGTGCCCGCGCACGACCTCGTCCACTTCGACGCTGGGGCGCGGGACGTTCGAACGAGGCTGCGCTGGGCGGCGAAGCGGTCGACGACGAAAGTGGAAGACATGGCGTACTGCCTCCTTGGCGTCTTCGACGTCACGTTGCCCGTCATGTACGGGGAAGGACCCCGCGCGTTCTTCCGCCTGCAAGAAGAGCTCATGAAACGCACCGCCGACGCGTCGCTCTTTGACTGGTGCGGACCCCGCTCGACCGTCAACTCCTTCCTCGCGTACGAACCGGAATGCTTCATCGAGCCGAGCCTGCCCGTGCCATGCATCGAGGACGCTGCGGAAGGGCTCAGCTCGTTCCGGGTGATCCTCGACGTGTTCCGCGTCGTGTTGGGCACGGTCGCGAGCTTGTCCTTGGCGGCGATCAAGGAGATCAAGGATTGGATCACCAGCGCCATGCGGGCGTTGCCGCCCGGACACGCGCTGATCAACGGGGAGCTCAACCTCGCGCTGTTCGAGCACCCCGTCCAGAGGTGCACGCGCGTGGCGAGTCTGCCCGGGGACCCACACGCGCATTACAAGCTCGAGGTGCAGGGGCTCACGCAGACGCACATCACGCTGAGGACGCACCTCCCTGGTCTGGTTGAGCGCGCGCACCAGTACCGGGTGTGCCGGGTGTGGAGTCGGCACACGCACAACGTGTTTCAGATCTTGCTCGAGCTCATCGAGTACGCGGTCAAGGAGAAGTGGGGCAAGTTTTGGAACGGCAACGGGAGCGGTGACAGGGAAAGTGATGGATCTTGCGAAGGTGCGTGCTCGTTTGAAATTGGGATAGCAGCGGTGACGTTCAACTTGACTTGGCGCCAGCTTGGACGGTGATCGAGGACGAGGAAGACGAGGTGGACGTGTCCGAGGTGAAGCTACGGCAAGAGCTGCAGGAGAAGCGACGACAGGTACTCACGTTCTTCCAGCATCCGTTTCCGGTATATTTGGTGCGGGTCGAGGAAGGGCGGCGGGCGAGGGTGACGACGATGAACAGGGTGGTGTCGGATTACGTGGGGTTTAATTTTGCGATGCCTGTCGTGACGCGGTCATTGTTGTAGATCCGGGTCGTGCTTGGTTGGTGGTGGCAGTGAGAGTGATGCGGCAGCGGTTGGAGCAGTCCACTTGCCTTGAATTATACACGGCTTCGAAATCACGCCATCCGACGCATTCAATCGTGGTATCGCTTCCTCGCGTGAGAGGCTTGGGAGTTGACGCCGGAACACGACCATCGTCATCTACCGCGCCTAGTCAGCAGATCTATGCCATTGATCAATCAACCAGAGTCACCTGGCGGACGAGTGGCATCAGGAGCAGCCATCTTGGACTAATGATTCTGCTTCGTGAACGACATGGACACCCCTCGGCGAGGTCCTCCAGTTGCAAGGAACGCCACGGTTCCCTGTTGACGATGCCATTAAGTCCCTCGATGTGGGCATCCGAATCCAGCTCAGGCTCAGGCTGTAAGGTCGTCGGATCCAACCCAAGGCCAACGTCAAAATTCTGGATTTCGTTCGCTTCTAGAGAGGTTTCTAAACGGTCAGATATCCCTACTGGCAATGCGTGCCTCTCTTACCGAATTTTTTTTTTTTTCGCTGGGACACACTCTATGTAGTAGCTTCCCCCGACAGCGCCCGTCGTGGACGGCCCAACCCTCTTTGCCTGCTTCGCGTTCTACCTCGGCGTTGCTATGTGGCTCCCGAATATGTCGGCAACATTACCACCGATGGCTCATTAGGTAGCGACACGGATGTCCACGCCATTGACCATGCTCACGATTGAGCAGAACCTACCCTCGGACGTGCCGTAGAGTCCAATCGGCCGCACAGTAGAAGCACGTCAGACAGACTCGTTTTCTGACCTTTTGTATGCCGCCAACTTATCGGCTTCGGGCTCTTCGTCATCATTGACTTTGCAAGTGCCAGTGTTCCCAGGAAGTTAGCGATGCGGAGACCAAGCGGCATCAGCGTCTTGGTACTATGTACTATGTACTACCGGTCGATCGTTTCCGTCAAACAGTTCGCTTCCCGATGCCGCCGACAGGGACCACACTTATGTCGTGGTGAGGTACTGACGACCTCCGAACCTTCGTCTCGACTTTCATTGCACTTGTGAAGTTCAGAAGATCGACCAGCATGAACTGCATTCTGATTAAGTAAGTGAGATCACAGAAAATAACTTGAAGGAGAATTCCTGATCTTTTTTTTTTTTTCACTATCGCCACATCTTTTTTTTTTTTTTCCCGTCCAAGCTACTCAAAGATATACAGGACGCCAGGCTGCAAGTACACGGAAAGTTGATTCGACATTTGCAAAACGTTCAAAAAGGAAAGAGCACCCAACATGGAAAAAGAAATGACCGGACGCGCAGACAAGGTCATTCGGTGGAAAGAGAAAAAAATGAGAGGGGGTGACGGTACGGAAACAATACATAGTACAGACGTGACGTGTCAGGAAAAAAAAAAAGAGGAGGGGAGAATCATGAACCGCGTGGAGCGTTGTTCGAAAGTACAGTATAGCTGAAGGTGATGTTATTCGTAGCGACAGAACCACTGGCCCATTGATCTCCATTCCTATTGGCCATGGTCAAGATTTCCTGCCCCTGGCTCTCCGGTCCATACCACTTGCCGTGATCCCGCGCACTGAGATTGTAGAAGGTGAAGGTGTCAAAGTCGGGAATTGTGGCGAGGTCACCACGAGAACCAACGGAGGCTCTGGTGAACCACGACACGGTCTTCTGACAGAGTTGAGGGCCCACTCCATGGATGACGTTAGTATGGGAGTCGTAATCGTTGATCATCACAAGGACCCCCTCCCCAGACAGCAGATCAATGATCCCGATACGGACCTCATCCCCTGTACTAATCGTGACGTTGTCATGGTATACTGGATTGTTTGACGACAACCGCGAATAAGCTACGCGCAGCAGAAGAAAGGTGAGATAAATCATCAATTCACTATTGAATCCTTCCTTACCACGGTAGGTGGGTGTATCGGGCACTGTCGTACTGTTGCATCCCAGTTCGACACCGACCTCAATATTGTTGTTGCAAGTGAGAGAATCATCAATAGCGACCCCAACATAAGCTTTACCTCGCGCACAGGAAAGGCTTGGGACCCTGAAAGTAGCAGCAATGATATCAAACTTTACCTGGTAGAGATAAGAAAGGATTAGACCAAACAAGAGGCGGTTCAAGTGATTAACGACTCACAGGCGTCTGAGTTCCATCCAACCTGACGCCAGCCAGAGGCTGGACTTTGTGGAGGGCGGCGAGGACCACAGAAGCAAACAAGAGGCTAGAGATGAAAGTGGAACTGAAGCCCATGGTGAACGTAGACTTGAACAACGGTCTGCGAGCAATCTGGAAGCCTGAGCTTGGAAATGAAAGTGCACCATAACCTGATGTTTTTATATGTCTGACAAGACGCCCTGTTTCACTAAACGAAGACGGCGTGGGGAACGGTAGGGCAAGAAAATCTTGTGCCTGTCTCTTGTCAAAGCTGTCCATGAAAGAACCCCGTGAGCAAGCACCGTACCTGATACAACTGCGCTGTGCTATGCAGATCGATACGCGCCATGAAATACTTGAAAGTATTGTCTCGTTGGAGTGGAGATGAAAAACAATTATTTGTTGCACTGTACTTACTCATCAGGACTCGATACACAGACGGATGCACGTCCGAGTTGAGTGATAACGGACATGACTAAAACTATTGATGTCTGAGCTGCCAATCTGAAGGCGGTTGACAGCTAAAGGTTACAAGGGGACACTGTCATAAGCCATGTTCCACACAGAACCAATACATGGGTCGCAAGTTCTCAAAGCCGTCCGAACGGAGTGATAGCACAGCGATGTTGACTGAAAGATTAGGGGGGGGCGCCATCCCATTCCAGGACATCAGGACGGATTACGAAAGCAATCGAGACGAAACAAGATGCAGCCGATTAGAAACCCAATTCGACGGCACCACTCCTTGAAAGATGTTTGATCGTGAAGGACGATCTTTCTAGCTGTTTGTCACACATGCGAGAAAAACGAACTCGGGGTGTGACTTGACAATGCAAGGGTCTGTCTTGCGTGCGCGCTCTCTCCAGGCGAGGAGAAAACATGCATCGCATCCGTCAGAATTAGAAAAGCAATGTATGAGCTGTCTACTCCGCTCATCGGAGATACATGTGCGACGGACGGATGTCGCAAAACGTACCACTGGCACGTTCGTTTCCGGTTGTACTTGATAATGAGGTGCGGGAGATCCTCAACTGACATCGGCAAATTATTGCTGTTTTCAGTTGAGTTGGTGGCGTGCGAGGAACACAATTGCCGCTTCGCCTGTTAACCTCCAGTTCCAGGACTCACCAGCCCTGCTTTTATATGTACATACTTTTTGATCACCTGTACGAGTTCCGACACAACAGCGATGTGTTCGTTCGAACAAGAAATAAAGCACGAGACTGGCACCCAAGCAGCTTTGAACCGAAAGAATCGCACGGTATATGGCCTAAATAAGTATTGGACAATGCCGTTCCCTGGGAATGAAAGAATCGAGTTGTTTGACTGCGTGGTTCGCGAGACATCGCGGTTCTGCATTGGACGGCAGTTGGCAGCAATTTCAATGTTTTTCGCACGCTGCCAATTCAGCTGAAAACAGTAATATTCAAGAGTACTTACTTACTAAGTACGACCTCCGTGACTTTCTTGCACTGTGAGTTCAGAAGACGGTCATTGCGGTAGTCTCGGTGCCAGAAGTTGGAGAATTCCGAGGTCCTGTTATGGACTATCACAAACAATATCAAACAGCCCCCATGGGACTCTCCTTCGATCACCGCCCTCGACTGCTGGCAGAAACTGCCCAAGGCCGTGCCTTGCTATACGCCTCATTTCGTTCCTGCGGGGTACATCGGCACCTGGTGGCGCTGCACTGGCGCAGCGCCAAGGCTTCGGTACCTCAATTTATCCTGTCACAAAGCGCGCTTGGCTTCGCATTATAAGTATGGGTGCCGAGGTGTGTCCTGCCATTCCTCCACCATATTTTTTTTACTCTCGGCACAATTAGGCTCGTTTCTGGTCATCTTTGGAGCGCATTCCTCGTTTGCCATGATTGCGTCTACATTGTGGCTTGGTTTGTTTTTTCTCTCAGTCGAGGTGATCGGTGTGCCTCGTCGTGCAGTACTGGCTACTGGACAGTCGATTAGTCTGAAGCGTCGTTCTCCGCGTGCGCGCAACGAAACGGAGTGGGGACGCTGGGCCAAAGGTCAACGCGATGCGACTATTACCAAGTACGGATTGCAATCCAACGAAAAAAGGGCGGTCGGGGAGAACCCGTATGTCTTTTTTTGATCCAGCCTCGGTCGTGTGTCTGCACGCTTGCTGACGTGCCACTCAGGATCGTCAACCAAGGCAATGACGCCAAGTGAGCATAGTGGACGAGGATCGGGCTCGTCTGATTTTCGTTCTGTTAGTTTCTATGGTACATTGGCTATCGGTACGCCACCCCGTCCGTTTGACGTCTTTCTGGACACTGGCTCTTCGTATGTTCCGGAACAGTGAAATGCATCAGCATACTTAGCCACCCACCTTAGGGACCTTTGGGTCGCGTCTTCGAGCTGTGATTCGACGTGTGAGGGAACGGGAAACTACGAGCCTTCAAGATCGTCGTCGTTCAAGAGTCTCGATCGGGCATTCAACGTGACATACAGCAGTGGTGAGGCGATAGGCACCCTCGTCCAAGACGTCGTCCAGATGGCTGGATTCTCGGTGTCAAATCAGCAATTCGGTATGTTGGTATCTTCTTGATCGAGACCATGACGGCGTCTCAACTACTTTCCAGGCTCTGTAACCTTCACGTCGACCCACTTCTTACCGAACCCAGTGACGGGTCTGATTGGCCTTGGATGGCAATCGTTGTCAGCTTCAGGTGCTTTGCCGTTTTGGCAGGCACTTGTCAGGAAGGGTTACTGGGATTCACCGCTGATGGCATTTCAACTTACCCGGTAAGTTGGGGCGGTGCTCTTGGTACACCGAGCTTGATGTACTTGACCCAAGTTACGCCAACGCTTCGGATGTCGGTGACTTGGAGCCCGGAGGATCGTTTACCATGGGTAGGGTCATTTACGCGTCTTGAGACGCTCTACTTACCTTTCAGTGTTACCAAGGTTATGTCAATGAAAGCTTGTACAGTGGCAACATCGACTACCGAAATATCCCAAACGGCCAAGTTTCATACTGGACACAGGAGATTACGTGTAAGTCTGGCTGTGAGACATGTTTTCTGTGTCATTTCATCCACCTGTTTGGTAGCAATGACCGTGCAAGGAAAGTCCATATCCATATCAAACGGTCCTTCTTCCTACGCTGCGATCGACACTGGTACGACACTCGTGGCTGGCCCCGCGTCGGGTGTGGCGGCCATCTACGCTCAAGTCCCCGATTCGTCTCCTGGGATCGGAGATTGGGAAGGGTATTACAGCTACCGTTAGTCTTGGTTTCTTTCCTACAGTACTTTGCAATTGATGATCGTTGCAGCATGCAACCACGAAGTCTCTGTCGAGATATCATTCGGTGGTCCCAGCTGGGCGATCAGCCCCGCCGACTTTCGGTTCCAATCAGTCAATTCCTCTTCTAGTTATTGCTATGGTGCATTTTATTCCATCCCTACGTCACACAACGTGCCGCAGTGGATCATCGGGGATGCATTCTTGGCAAGTGGCCTTCATACCTGCTTTGCTTTGCCACCTGACGTACGAGCTGCAGAAAAACGTGTATTCGGTATTCCGGTACGACCCACCATCTGTAGGGTTTGCGGTCCTGTCGCAAACAGCGCTGGCGATGAATGGCGTAAACGCGCTGCTCCCCACTGCGACGTTCGGAGGTAGCATTGCTTCCGTCACTGCCAACGCTGCCTCGACGATAACACGCACTACCGACTTCACGATGACGTTGTGCATTTTTGTGATGCTCTCTTTCGCACTATGATGTTCGCATGACCCAAGGCACGACGATGTAAATTATAGGTCTGGTGTTACTTGTCCTGCATCATGCAATTCGAGCGTTATACATAGCTATTGTATCCATCCCCATTGCCCCAATGCCAATTGTTTGCGCTGCGGAGTCGAACGTGTAGATGCTATTTCCATCCGGGAACTCATGACGGTGGCGCGGCTCGGTGGGACACACCCCCAAAGGCTCTGCAACGCTGACTGATCTCTTCACAGGTAAAGTTGTTTCTATCAGTGAGAGGCATAGTTGCTCATTGGGTATAATGTTGCTCTGGTAACTTCAAGCTATGTGTTCATCAATGATTCAGGCGCTAATTGGGAATGCTTCATACTGAGACCGATCGGCCCGTGGTCTCCATCTGTCAAATGCCAAGGCAGCTGTGTCTCGATACTGCGCAGAATGCGAAACCAGTGCTGCGCATAGTCACGGTGCTGTCCGCAGCTTGCCACGTCCGTCTTAGCTCTGCCGGCTTGGCGCTACGGCTGGGTATATTACCTAGGTCGCTACGCCACTCACTCTTTTCCTCTGTTCCTGACTCTTCCGTCCTTTTTTTCTTCCCTTTCCCTCTCGTTTTCCGCATCTAATATCGCGTCCGGATCGTCTCTCGAGGTTCTCGCACGACACAAGCTCGACGTCTTGCACACAACTACTGGTACCCATCGGAAAAAAAATGACACTGAATCTCGTTTCTGCAGCATCGCTGCTGCTGCTGCTCTGGTTCTCGCTTGAAGCGTGCGGTGCACCGACGTCGACATCGAATCCGCCAGCTGGCCTGACGATACCCCTGCACATGCGGCCCCGCACCGTCGGTCGCAACATCACCGAACTTGGCCGCATTGCCAAGGGCCAACGTGATGTTGTCATCGCCAAGTACGCTGGACAGCCAAGTCAGAAGCGGAGCACTGGTTATAATTTGTACGTGGGCAGTGTTGTCGAGTTTGTGGTGTCGTATTGACAGGCTCTAGGATCGTCGATCAAGACTATGATTCAGGGTGTGTGGTTCTTCGAACACGCGCTCGTATCCCTTTTCGCTGACGTGAGGGCATAGGTACTATGGCACACTGGCCATCGGCTCGCCTCCAACTTCATTTAATGTCGTCCTAGACACCGGGTCATCGTGAGTGCTCACGTGTGTTTACCCATAGTCGTATTCGAGACGTTCTGTTTGCATGCAGGGACCTCTGGGTCATCGGTACCTCGTGTGGCTCCGCCTGCGGCGGTATTAGCATGTTCGACCCGTCCTCGTCGTCCACGTTCAAGAATCTCTCCACGGCCTTCAACATCCAGTATGGATCCGGCGCAGCCGCTGGCTCCCTCGCTCAAGACGTCGTCGAGATGGCCGGTTTCTCGGTCTCAAATCAAGGTTTCGGTGCGTTGCGTTGTCTCGTTGGTGTGGACGGTTCTGACGTTGGTCATGCGTACTACACAGCCGTCGTAGATCAGCTGATGCAGAACCTCCTTACGTCGCCTGCATCCGGGTTATTGGGCTTGGCGTGGCAGTCGATCGCAAGCTCCGGACAGTCCCCGTTCTGGCAGACGCTTGCGAGCAGCGGGGCGATGGATTCGGCATTGTTTGGAGTCCAACTGCGGAGGTGAGGAGCCAAGCGACGCGTTTGGGCGTGTTGACTAACGCTGACGGCAGATATGGGAATGCTTCGAATCCTTCGGTGTTGGAACCGGGAGGCGAACTCACGCTAGGTGCGTCATTCGTGTGGTACATGCCGCGCAAGGGATGTCTGACGGGGATGTCTAGGATACACGAACAGCAGCTTGTATACGGGTTCGATCGACTACGTCGATATTCCTGGTACTCCAAATTACTGGTACCTCACTCTCCACTGTGCGTTTCCGAGCATCTGTCATCTGAAGACCGCGACTGACAGACGAACAGCGTTGACGGTCCAAGGAACTGCCATAACGACCGGGACTGGCGTGAGCGCCGCCATTGACACGGGCACGACCAACATTGCCGGTCCCTCGGACGCTATCGCAGCCATTTACGCCCAAATACCCAATTCGTCCCAAGGCACGGGTCAATGGCAAGGATACTATCAATACCGTACGTGCCCTCTCCACCGCGCGTCATGACACCGTCCGTGCTCATCCCCACCTACAGCCTGCTCCACCTCAGTGACCGTCACGTTCTCGTTTGGTAGTCAAACCTGGACAATGAGCCCCGCCGATTTCATGTACACGCAAATCAACTCGAACGAGTGTGTCGGCGCCTTTTTCGACATTGGTTCGACATCGGGTTCCGCGACGCCCTCGTGGATCATCGGTGACGCGTTCCTGGTCAGTCTGAGCTCGTCCTATCCAGTTCCCGCGCACGTATACTCACCTGTATTCCGCAGAAAAACGTGTACTCCGTGTTCCGGTATAACCCGCCCGCAGTGGGGTTCGCTGCGCTCTCGGAAGCCGCCATCGCCGAGAACGGCGTGAATGGTGCCGTTCCGTCGCCTACGATCGGGAGCGTCGCTGCAGCCGTGACCAACTCGAACGGTGCTGCGTCCCGCGTGGGACTCGGTCTTGGGCGGGGTATGACACCTTTGGTTGCTGCGCTGCTCGTGACGATGGCCATGTGGACGCTATAATCGCGTCGCTCTGGGTGACCCGCTGCTAACGTTACTTATTCACGACGAGGACACGTTTTCTTTTCTTTTTCCATTCGTTTTAATCTATTACCCCACTTATCATCATTGTCGACACGACGGACTCGCATTTCAATCCCCCCATATTAATTTCGTACGTGCCCGCGTATATATGTCGGGCATTCATGTATATTTCGCAACCGCACGCTGCACGATTTCTATCTTCTATCATCCCTCTTCCGGCATTCCTCTGGGGACAGTAGCGCGCATAACTACTCATTCACGACCGTGTACAATGATGTGTTTGGATATCTACTACTACAATTGGTAAACACCATGTCGTCCTGGGTACAATGCAACATTAATGTCCGATCTATGTGTGCGTGTCATGTCCAAGAAAAAGGAAAAAGAATGCGTCAAATTCGATTCTGTCGCGTCATACCACCCACACTGCTGCGATGATGGTATTCGGTGAGGATGCTATTGGGTGTGAGGTCAACCACCGCGTAGCTATCATAGATCAGGCTGGGAGGGGCAAGGATAAAAGTTAGATTTTACCTGATTCAGCAGCTCCTCGAGAACCTCGTCCTCTCAAGGTCGATTTTCCAAATCGATATGCAAGACCACCAATTTTGCATGGGAATCGGCGACAGCGGCCACAGCTGGATTGTTAATGCCTTTATTTGCTTGTAGCACCAGATCATGGTAGTGGTGTTTATCCTTGCCTTCATACATGGGCCCAAAGTCAATACAAAAGGAGATGGTCTCATCAAACAGGGCAAAGGATGAGACCATCTCCTTTCATATCGACTTTGGGCCTGTGTATGAAGGCGAAGATAAACACCACTACTGTGATCTGGTGCTACGAGCAAATAAAGGCACTACAGTAGACTTGCTCATAATGTATATGGTTGGGAGCCAGCTGTTCCCAATACACAGTAGCAAAATATTCACACAGTTACAACTGCTGACTAATCACGAGCGACAGAACCCTACGAATCGCTCATTTGCTCCTCAAGTTTCTGGCGCTTCTCACGAAGCATTGGGCCATTCACGACATGACTCTTAGTCTCCATAACAAAAGTGCTTCTTCGACATCTGGGCGAGTGACGATGCGTGGACGGTTTGGCCAGTTCTTTGAGTTCTTTCCGCGCCTTCAGCTTGCGAGAGTGAGGCCTATGTGAACTCAAGTTTTCCTTCAACTCGAGTTCGAAAGAACTCAACAACTTGAGCTTGAGATAAGTCTGGGTGGGCATCAATATAGGCAAAGACCGTCAACCAATGATGAAGAGATGAAGAGTGAGATTCTGTCGTTTATCTGTTGTCAGGGGCTGTGCACTGGTCTTCGCTTGAAGACCGTGACCAGTCTTTGATGCTGTCTGCTCCGAGTCGCGTTTCCTGGGCCGTATTCCGAAGCGTGGCTGGCGCTTCGGAATAATGGCCATTGGGGCAGGGAATGTAGCTCAAACATTTCATATTGGTGGCACCGCCTGAGGGTCATGATCTGGTTCACCGCTCACCGCTCCGACACTCAGCGACACCTGAAGCGTATCTCATAACGTATATTGCTGTTTTGCCCGCATACCACAACGGGAGCCACCCAAAGTCAATACGTTATGAGATTTATACACTATTAGCATATACATTATGAGCAAGTCTACTGTAATAATAACAATCCAACCATGGCCGCTGTCGCCGATTCCCATGCAAAATTGGCAGTCTTGTGTATCGATTTGGAAAATCGACCTTCAGAGGACGAGGTTCTCGAGGAGCTGCTGAATCAGGTAAAATCTAACTTTTATCCTTGCCCCTCCCAGCCTAATCTATGATAGCTACATGGTGGTTGACCTCGCACGCAGGACCACATGGTGTTTACCAATTGTAGTAGTAGATATTCAAACACATCATTGTACACGATCGTGAATGAGTAGTTATGCGCATACTGTCCCCAGAGGAATGCCGGAAGGGGGATGATAGAAGATAGAAATCGTGCAGCGTGCGGTTGCGAAATATACATGAATGCCCTACGAGATCAATGGGGGAATTGAAATGCGAGTCCGTCGTGTCGACGATGATGATAAATGGGGTAATAGATTAGAACGAATGGAAAAAGAAAAGAAAACGTGTCCTCGTCGTGAATAAGTAGCGTTAGCAGCGGGTCACCCAGAGCGACGCGATTATAGCGTCCACATGGCCATCGTCACGAGCAGCGCAGCAACCAAAGGCGTCATACCTCGCCCAAGACCGAGTCCCACGCGGGATGCAACGACGCTCCCGATCGTAGGCGACGGAATGGCGCCATTCGCGCCGTTCTCGGCGATGGCGGCTCCCGAGAGCGTAGCGAACACGACTGCGGGCGGGTTATACCGGAACACGGAGTACACGTTTTTCTGTGTGATGCGAGTGAGTGCACGGGAACTGGATACTATGGACGAGCACGGTGTGCAAAAACCCAGTACATTGCCAAGATATTCAGGGGAACTGTGGTACTCGTGATGCGATGATCCACGAGGGCGTCCCGGAACCTGAGGTGGAACCAATGTCGGAAAAGGCGCCGACACAATCGCTCGAGCTGATTTGCGTGTACATGAAATCGGCGGGGCTCATCGTCCATTTGACTACCAAACGAGAACGTGACGGCCACCGACGTGGAGCAGGCTGTGGGTGGGGGTGAGCACGTGTCATGACGCGCGGTGGAGAGGGCACGTACGGTATTGATAGTATCCTTGCCATTGACCCGTGCCCTGCGACGAATTGGGTATTTGAGCGTAGATGGCTGCGGTGGCATCCGAGGGGCCGGCAATGTTGGTTGTGCCAATGTCAATGGCAGCGCTCAGTCCCGGTTGTTATGGCAGTTCCTTGGTCCGTTAACACTGTTGGTTTGTCAGTCGTGGCCGTCAGATGACAGATGCTCGGAAATGCACATTGGAGAGTGCTAGTGAGGCCTTGAGGCCTAGAAGTAGGTACCGGTAATTGGGAGTACCAGGAATAACGACGTAGTCTGTCGCTCTCTGCCTCGAGCTGTCATATTCACGATCGCGTGTTATACTCAATCATTGACTGGTTGACTACTAGCTACAAGCATATTGGTAAAGATTGTCAGTCTGCATGCTCGTCGCGGGGTACAATGCAACGTCCGATAAATGTGTACATACCCTTTCCGAGAAAAAAAGGTAGAGGAAAAGATGAAAACAAAGGCTGATATCCCCGGTTACTCATCAAATTCGAATTCATCCACGAGAGAAACACTGGCAAGGTCTACCACCCGCACCGCCTCTGCCATGTCGACATCGCTTTCCCCAGGCGAGGGCGATTCCTCGGGATCCACGGTCATACCGCCCACACCGCCGCCATGCCGATCATCGCCCCCGCCCTCGCCCCCCTGTACCTCGTCCAAGAAATCCAAACACGTCGTCATACACCCGCGCCACTGCAACGGCACCACCCCACCCACGTCCACCCCCGCAATCCTCGGCTCCCACGAGAACCGCTCCGAAGCATGCTTGATAAACACGCGTCCCCTGTGCGCTGGATTCGGGCACGTGGCTGTCCCCGAAAACCGTGACCCGGCCCGTTCCCTTTCCCTTTCCCTGTCCCCAGCGCCAGCACCAGACCGGGTGTCGATTGAGAGTCGTTTGCGGGGTCGGAGGATCCCTGGGATGGCGGATGCGAGGACGAGCCGGATGGTGGGTGGGATGGACCATTGGTCCGAGAGCGGGAGACCGTAATAGTTCACCATGACCGAGTGTGACGGCGTCGTTTCCGATGGGGCGAGCAGAAGACGGAGACAGACCTCCGTCAGTGGGGGCACGCGTGCGAACGTCAACGTCACCGGGGAGAGCACGGGTTTCATCAGACGCGACAGAGCTTGCGTGCGCAGAGAGTGCAGTCGGGGCATAGAGCGACGGGGGGCGAGTGTGGAATTGGCGTCATGGGTGGGTTCGAGGAAGGGGTTTGGGTGGACCAAAAGTTTGTCGATCTTCATGTCGCGCATTTGCCAGGGTAAAAAAGTGAGCCGGTTGTTTGAAATGTTGAGCTCATGTAGGTTCGTCAGGCGACAGATATCAGGGGGTATAAAAGTGAGCCTGTTACCCCCTTTAAGAGATCGTCAATGAGACAAAGTGGACCAAACATCACACGAGAAAATGTTAACATACGAAGACTGAGGATGGTTAGGTTTTTCACTGAAAAAAGTTCAGGGGGTAACAACGTGATAAAGTTACTCATGAGATAAAGCTTGAGGACGTGCCGTTCCTTTCCAGAATCCATGATCGACTGGGTGCGCTCGAAAGAACGCGTGCGCGCAGAGTCGACGGCAGGTTCAGTGTTGATACGCATCAGCGTCCTCCTCGAAAATAAACTCTGCTCAGAGGATTCGGGAGTATTGAAAAACCCAACCAGATCACCAACGGAGGGAGGAATAGACTCGAGTTGTCGATTGCTGCTCAGAAATGATGAATGACTGGGATGCGAGAAGGAAACGAGGCTACCTGAGATCAATCTGACCTATACCCGTGTCAAAGGGCTCGCGAAGGGCGGCATCCCAGATACGCTCTTCACAATCAATGTACCTCGATGTACGGTGCGACGAAGGACTCGCGTCGGGAGAGCCGTTGCTTGCGTAGCCGGCTTCCTGCAAGGAGCGCGAGTTGGGAGCGAGGCGATTTAGACGGGCGGAACGTGTAAACGTCCCAGGAGGGGTGCAAGGTGGAGAATCCGACTTTTTCTCATAATCAGGGTGTCGTTTGATGGCTTTTGCAGACGCTGCAAAGGGGTCCGAGGACGGCGTACTGATGGGTAGGCGAGGAGGTGAATCGAGTGAGTACGGGAGGAGACCTGGACTGGATGGTGGTGACGAGTCGACAGGTCCGAAGACGGGCGACGACGACGGCGTCGCATACGCTGACGAGGACGAGGAGGAGGACGCAAACGATGGCTG